>VYZM01007342.1:0-47157 GCA_013398915.1 Dromas ardeola
ATCCTGGGCTATATCAAAAGAAGGGTGGACAGCATGTCAAGGGAGGTGATTCTGCCCCTCTACTTTGTTCTCATGAAAGCTCACCTGGAGTACTGCATCCAGCTCTAGAGCTCCCAACAGAAGACCTGTTGGAGTGAGTCCAGAGAAGGACCATGAAGATGATCAGAGGGCTGGAGCACCCCTCCTATGTGGACAGGCTGAGAGAGTTGGGGTTGTTCAGCCTGAAGAAGAGAAGGCTTCAGGGAGACCTTATTGCAGCTTTTCAATACCTAAAGGGGGCTTACATGAAAGATGAGGAGTTATTCTTTATCAGAGATTGTGGTGACAGGACAAGAGGTAAGAGTTTTAAACTGAAAGAGAGTAGATTTAGATTAGATATAAGGAAGAAATTCTTTACTGTCAGGGAAGGAGGCACTGGCATAGGTTGCCCAGAGAAGTTGTGGATGCCCCATTCCTGGCCCTGGAAGGCTAGGTTGGATGGGGTTTTGAGCAACCTGGTCTATTGCGAGGTGTCCCTGCCCATGTCAGGGGGGTTGGAACTAGATGATCTTTAAGGTCGCTTCCAACCCAAACCATTCTATGAATCTATGATTCTATATTGGGATGGGCTGTGAAGACCAATGTGCCCCTTTAGAGCTGGCTCTGATCTTTCTGACACATCACACATTGCAGACATATGTTATGTGACTAACTAATTTCCAGTCAGAAAGAATTCAGTGCAGAATTATAGTTTATGTTGCACTCATTTATCTGCTGAATTCAAGAGTGCATAGCTGATGGTACCCTGTTAAGCTAAATATCTGGCAATTCTTGTACGAATGACTTCTGTAGCAAAAGCCTTTTGCTGAATACCATGCTAATGCCTAAATCAGCCTTTTCTTGAAGATATCAAGCATGCTGTACTGATAATACACAGGAATGAAAATACACAATTTAACAATACATGCAGTACAAAATGTCACATCTTAATGTGATTTGGAACAGATCCTCAAAATGTCCTTGGCAATTCAATGCATAAAAAAACATAGTATTTTGGTGCCAAGTCAGTCACAATTTTGGCTGTGGATTCTATTTTCAATGATTCACTCATGTTGGTCTCCTCAGATACTTCAAAGCAATCGTGAATTAGATGTCAAACTACGTTATATATGAGGTCAATGTATAGAAACTATTTTTTAGATGCAGACAACCAAAATAGTCAAATAGTTTGCTAGAAGTTTTTAAATACTGTGTTTGCTAGATTGCTTTTTAAATTGTTTGCAAATTCAAATTAATTTTGCTATTAAATCTGGCCCCACACTGGGAAAAATATATAAAATAAACAAAATATTTGACATTCTAAATGTATCATTTTTTTTTGTTTCACTGAGAAATTTCACTTGATTTTATTTTAAGTGTAAAAACACCCCAAAACTAGACAAAAGGTTTTGTATATCCCGATGTTATTGTTTCACTTGTGTGCTTCCCAAGGTGGAGGGGAGTAATCTTCAGTTGGCACAATATTACTTTTTTTTTGACATTTCTGGTTCAATCCAGAAAATCAAATACCTCCATAATTACTTCTGGCTGATATTTTCCTTTACTCTTGTATATTTGTTCATATATGAACAAAAAATGACTGGGTTTTTTGGTTTCACTTTGGATCTAGAAGTAGACAGAGAAATGACTTAAAAAAAGCAGTTGGGAAACAGAACTTCTAAACAACAGAAGTTTCAAAACAGCTATTGTATCCTCACTTGCATATTTAAAAGCTGAGTGCTTTCTGCTTCTATAGTATAGCTTCCTACTGTGACCATCCTCTCCACTAAGCAACTGAGGAAGTCCCAGCAGCTCATTTTAACTTTGTTCAGATTTATTTAATGAGAATCTGGTGCACTGCATGTGTGAATAAGTACTGTGTTGCCAAACATATGTATTGTGATCCGGTCTCTCACAGAACTTTTAGGACTAAGTTGTGAGGCTTTATAAAGTTGTCAGAAAAATGGTAAGGTGATTCTGTATGTAATGTAGATACTCACGAGACAAAATTATATTCCTCTGAAAGTGATTTTGGTATTTCTGATTCTTTTCTGAATTTGAAGGTCTCATTAGTTTCTGGGCTAGAAGAAGGATGTTTGCTTTGTCACTGGTTTCCTTTCTCTTTGGTCCTCTTCAGATCCTTTTTGCAAGCAAGATGAATAGGAAGCAGTCCCATTCCAACACTGGTTTCTCTAATTGGTAATAAGTAAGCAACTTGACAGCAAATAAGCTCAGGTAGTCTAAGTAGAGAATTTGCAAACACAAAGCTCCAGACAATTCTCAAGAATGATTTTATACCAAGTTGGGGAACCTGCAGGCATTTAAAGTTATCACTTTCAGGTTCTTTTTCTAACCCTGGTCTGTTTATAACAATGATTTGTTTTCAAGAAGGGTCCCACTCCAGTGACAGCAATAGTGGCAGAATCATGCCCTCTTCTCTGTGGTTATTTTAGCTTGCAGCATGCTCATAAAAATTGCCTGAGGAGAAATAGCCTTTTTTTTTTTTTTTGCTATTTCAGTGATTTTTCAGGATGACAGCAAAAATCAGAGACCATTGTAGGAGAATGAACAGAAATCAGGTTCGTAAGCATAATACGGCAGTTCTCATCCTGCACTCTTCTCAGTAAAACATCAGTAATGACTTCAGGGTTGATCCAAACCCCTGGGAAAAATATATAGTATCAAAGCAGGTGGTAGTTCAGTCTTTAAAGAATTGACTGCCTTTGGTGATTTTGAAGAATACTTTGATGATGATAAATATCCAGCATACTTGAAGATTCATCAGTTGTTGGATACAGTTTAACTTATTATTAAAAAAAAAAAAAAAATCTTTCTGCATATCTTACAGAAATGGCTTTTTGTTAATAGAAAACATTTGTTGTAACCACATGTTTTAAACTTTGCTCAAAGAGAGTGCCAACAGATAACATAATCGAGAATTAAAAATAAAGACGGGGCAGAGTTTTAGAACAAATATCTATTTAGCAATATATAGAGACAAAAACTAATTTGATATTAAACCTTGTCTGTGCAGGGTTAATTTAACTGATTCTACATGAATTAGTCCCCATGTCGATACCTTAAAGCTCCATTTAAAAGTGATTTTTCAAGTTTAAAATGATTAGGAGTTTATCTTGATTAGGCATAGGGTTGAGTTTAATAAAATTAAGATATTCTTGAGGCAAAATAAAACTGTTCAGAAAAGAGTTCAATTAAGTTGGTTTAAAAACAGATTTAAAGCCACCTCAAAACAGATATAAGCCACAGACAGATTTAAAGCCACCACATAACAGACTTGTAAACAGAGATGTTACCAAATAGGTCAATGTTACCATTTGGGCAGAAATATATTGACAGATATTCCAGGAGATATCTCATACACACCAAGAATTTCATAACAAATTCTCCCTGTTCGCAGAAGCAACTTGTGTTTATGCACAGAGGTTCCACATTTTAAATGCAAGTACTGTATTTTGCTTGCATAACAGAGCCATTGTGCTATAGCTGCCTCAGAGTTTCATCTAAAGTCTACTATAACCAGTTGAAGCCTCTCCCCACACTTCCAGGATCTTGTGGGTCAGGCCTTCAGCTGCAGGCAAAAAGGAAAATATTCTGCTTCTGGAGGAGTGATAAGTTACAAAATTAGTTTGGTCAGATTTTTTGTCTCAGAGCTTTAAGAAAAACACCGAGTTGAATGAAAAACCAATAAATAAAAAATAAATTTCACAAACCTTTGGAAAGTCTTTAGATAAAACAAAATATATTTTGATACATCACTGGATATAAAAGTATAATGGAAAAATATCTTTTCTGTGTAGTTTTGTTTCCTTCTCATGTTATAAACCTTTTCACTGCTTTTTGTTTCATGAAATGGATCTTATGGACAGAAATGAACTTCTGGGACAGTCTACATCTCTACTGTCTGCTAGTCACATCTAAAAGTAGAGTCAGGCAGACCATATGAAATATTTGATCCAACCGAGCAGAGGCAGATTCTGAGTTCAAATGCAAGTTCCTAGGAAGCTATTTGGTTTAATCCATTTACATGTTACTTTTTTAGCTGATATGTCAGTTGTGTGTACAAATGGGAAGCACAAACTCCAATCTAATATAAAATTTTTAACATTTCTTCTGCAAAGTGGGGATCAAGAGGACTGCATATGAAAGTGTGAATAGCAGCAAACAAAACGATTGATTCTGAGTCAGTGATATAATCCACATGACCTCTCTGTAAATGTGTCTCTCTGACCCTGGAATTGTGTGTATGTGTGGATACTTCAGGAGAAAAATCCTCAGAAAGAGTGAAAAGGGGGGGAAGTGCAAACCACATATCCATGTTTTCATCTCATCTGCAATTACTGTACATCACGAGCATCCCAGCCAGCCAAATTTAGCTCAAGAAACTGGTAACTCAGTGTTCACAGTACTCAGTTCAGTCACTGGGCCTCTTTTAAAGTAGTGAGGGCTTCTTCAGGACTTGTGATACCTGCCCTTCTTGGCACAGAGATCAGTGCAAATTATAACCAACCCTCTGTATAACATTTATTGAGAAGTTGCATTTCTACTTTGAAAGCACTAGTACATGCTATAGCAAGTTGCTTTATCTGCTGAGCCTTCTGATTTCTGAGGTTATCTGTTACATCTATAGTAATTTCCTGCATTGGGAATCTGATGGTATTTATGCTTAGCTGTTTAATGTCTACCTTGAAGGGACCCTGCCATCAATGCTCAACCTAAACTAAAGTCCTCCAGTAGCAGATTTGGGGTGTGAAGCACCAGGCTTACAACACAGGTGTCAGCAGGCCAAGAAGTCTCGCTGTTAAGTAGCAAACATGTCGAAACGAGGGAACCAGAGACCACAAAGCAATGAGATAGACGCAAAACATTATGATATCAGTGTTTCATGGGTGCCACTATGGCCAAAAAAGTTGAGCTATCTATTTGTAGCTACCACATAAGCTCACTGTACACTTTTATAGGACTGAAAGTCTTGCTACAAGGCACTAATGGTCTCTTCTAGTGCTTATTTACATATTAAATTAAGCCTGTCATTAATCACTTTGGGAAGATTTGTGAATGATCAGTTGATAAGGTTATCCAAACATGGTCATGAATTTTTAGTTGGCTTAGTTTCTTCTCAGAATCACAATTTATAAAAAGGGGGAAAAAAGAACAATTGTCCTGAATCTGAAGCAAGGTTAACAAATGTGAATGGACATTTCTTTGTATAGATAGATGTATTGCCAAACTTTTCTCAGCCTAACCTTGCAGTGTTCTTTGTAAATACCTCTGTGCATTGGGACCTCCGAACACCTAACTAAATCTCTTCATACCAGTACAGTTCATTCAGCAAACAGCAAATTCAAGAACTTGAGGAGACAATGGTACATTTAGGAGCCTAATTGCTTTTGTTTCTAAGCTACCTGTATAAAGTGCTTGGTCTCTTAGCTCTTGTCATTTATCCTGTCTCCTTTCTTCTTTCCCCTCTGAAATTTGTTCCACAGTAATTTGTTGCTAAAGCCAGATACCTCAGTGACTGTTTGAAGTGTTGTTAAGTAAAGAAATAATTTCTGACTAAATCATCAGGCAATCCCTACTTTCCCAAAGAAGAAAAAAAGATAAACTCCAGTCTTAAATTGTCTTTGGTGAATATGGAAATAATTCAAAATAAAGCACATTCAGTTTGAGATTTATGATGAGCCAAAGTTCATTAGCTCATTAGCAGGGGAAATAAGTTTTCAGAGAGTTCATGAATCTATAACAAACAGAAACTGTGGCATGTAATTTACCTTGTTCTGAATAACATTACAGGTTACATTGACTTAATTAGGATGCACCACTGAGCATTCAGGTGGTGTCTTTAGTGGCAGTACAGGATAAACTTAGGCTGATTTTAATTTCATTTAAAGAAATACAAATTGCTGGAAAATAATAGCATTCCTAATTAGTTTTAAGACTAATTTTGCTTTGGAAGTGTTGGTTCACTGTAAAAAACATTTGTTTTTTTAAGGGCAGCAAATAAAGCAGAGATATACAACATATTTAGAGTTAATTCTTTAAGATATAACTACTCAGATAAAATAAAAGTAGTAGACTTGAAATATTTTATCATTTCTACAGTTGTGAAAAATGTATTACTAGAAAAGTCATCTAAATATTAAACTCTGCTAGCATGAGCCAGTCAGTTTGTACAGCTCAATCTGTCTGTATATTTTTATGAAGATTGTGGAGCTCTGGAAGGCATCTAATTAAGGGCTGGTTTAATGCACATAAGAAGGCAAAAGAACAATCACTCTCCATTCAGTCAGTTATTGTCTGTTCAATCCACATGTGGACTTCCTTTTACAAAGGTACCTTAAGTCTTCAGTAACAAAAACACAGTATAACATCTAGCATATTAGTGTTCAGTATCTAACCTAAGTGATTCTATTCCTGGTTTTATAAAGATTAACACAACAGTATTACAAAAGGAATATGAATACAGATATTGGATTTCCTTGAATAATATCTCTGAGACACACTGAAATTGTGAAGACAGTAAAATCAAAAGGACTTGCATCTGGTTTTGCATATGCAAACATAGTTTTGTTTTGAGCAATGCATACTTCAGTGAAGATAAGGTGATGCTGCAAATGGTAGGCTTGTAAGTGTCACTGCTTTTTTTTATTGTTTTTAAGGCAAGATTTTAACATATCTTCATGTCTTTTTGATCACCCCACAGTTATTTTTTATAGGTCTTCATACCCAACTTGGTAAATGTAACTGATTGAAGTAAAGCTGGAGAAACTGTGCAGACTTTGGTTTGAGAGCAGAATTTGAAGTAGTTTTTTTTCTCAGGTTTATTTTCTCTGTGTATGCGTGTCTGTCTAGCATGAAATACTGAATTGTTTTATCAGATAGTAAATGTTGTTAGGTTTCAATACAACTGAAAACACTAGTGCTAAATTCATCAAGATCTATTAATGGACTGATACAACCCTTACCTTGAATAATTAAAACTAAATGCAAATGGCAGCTCTATGCAAAATAGAAAGAATTTTTTTTAATTGTCAGGTAACATGAACCTGGAACTACCATGAAAAAGCAGAGTAGTTCTTCCTCTGTTACTGTCTAACACGATTAGAGATAATAGCAGTCATAGGTTGTAGCTAGGAGACTTCAATTCTGTCTATTAAACTGCTAGGGTTTTCTTTCACTAAACCTTTCTACAGCATTTTTTCATCCCTAGATTCTGTTAGTTATCCTAATTTGGTGGAGTGTTTGAAATCCTTAATTGGGCATGTCCATATAAAACTTGATTATTTTATTCCAAGTGGAGCTTCTACCTACTATGTTCAGGTTGCCTAGTTCCACCTATTAATAAAGAAAAACCAAAACTTTCACAGTTCAGAGCACACTTTATGAATTAGAAGGAATACTTTCTTCCTAGCAAAATTGTCTCTTGCCCCATGTAATTCCATTCAATTTCAGCAGAAACAGAAACTGTTAAAAAGAAGTAAGAAGCCTTGCTTGCGCTGTCAGAAAAGCAGCAGCAGCACCCCAAGCTAGCTTAGGCAGCTCTATTAATTTAGGACTAAGTCTGAAATACCATAAAAGTAAAGCAGTTAATACTGTAGGGAGAATGTGCAAGACTTCATTGTTGGCTCCCTTCTCTATTTTTTTTAAATTATTGTCCCTTCCCCTCTTCAGGTGGGAAAATGCTGAACAGTGGATCTTTCTTGGGCGCTTATAATTAGAAAATAATAATCCTCCTTTTCTGAATTCAATATGACCCTAAGTTCTTGAACAGTTTTGATGTTTCTTTCTCTTCCTGTACGGTAGGCAGATAGAAAGAGAAAGCTGCTGTTACCATTCTCTGCCTGTCTTAAATTTGAGAGGCAAAATTAAATTTGAGAGGCAAACCTTAAATTCCTCAGTTCCCAAGAAATGCAGGGATTGGCTTAACCAAGACTGTTTGCCTGTTAGGAGAAATAGCACATCTTCACATTGGCTGCCATGTCTCTATGTGATTGTATATAGTAGTATCAAAGCTTTAAAAAAAAAAAACAACAAAACAAAACACACACGAGTGAAAATAGAAAACAAGTAAAATGCTGTTATGCTTTTAGGTCAGCAGAATTCTATCTTAGGTGTAAATGTGATTTAACAGGGGCAAAAACAGAAATCTAAGAGTTTGTTTGCAAGAGCTTTTTGCATGACTTGGAGTAATTTATTGTTATTTATTTATATATTTTTTTCTCTTTAAATGCTCCATTCATTTCAAAGACTTCTGCATGTCTTTCTAATTGGATGGCTATAGATCTTGAAAACATGCGCTCCAGCACACAGAGCGAAGTGTTAGTGTAAACACATGTTAAGTAAAACATTGATTATTCCCAGGTTAAAACCAAACAAACAAGACACCAGAAAAGAAATATTTTACTTAATTCATAAAATCTGAGCATTTTTATTTTACTAGTTCTAGTCTTATTTTGCTTAAGTGTCATCAATAAAGATACCTTCCTTCTGGTTTTTCAGAAGACTGACATTTTCACATTAAGAATAATAAAATTACCTTTATATACTAATAGTTTTTTGGCAATTTATGGAAAATTATTGGAAATTGTTCCTTCTTCCAGATACTTAAATCTTCACATAAACCAAATAATGAACTACTAATAATCAGTATTTTTCCTTGCAGGCCTTCCTCCTGCCATTATAGATATTATGAGTAAAAGGACTATGTTAAGCAGGAAGATCCAACAGCTAAATAAGATCAATAGAAGTTTGGGAAGGGGGAGCAGGAAACAAAACTTTCTTGTGGGAAAGCACTACTTTTTATTTTTCTTAATTGAAAGAACGTGGTACTAATATATGTCAGCAAAATTTATCTACACACTAATTTCTTTGAATAAGGTGGGGGTGGTAAACACATATTTGAGATCATGCATCTTTTATATATACATATGTATTTTAATTGGGGCCAGAAGGTGTGCAGTATCTGGGACTTCTCTGCCAATTTGGTTATGCAAATGCATTTTTGATTCCTAATGAACATTGCTTCTCTACAAAAACACACACAAATATTTCGGTGTTTCTCTTTCCACTTAGTCATTGGTCATTGAATTAATTTTTTGTCATTGAAACACAGTGAAAGAAATAGTTTGTTTAGGAAGACAGGACAGCCTTTTACAGTGCCTTAAAAGGAATACTTTGGCCACATATGTGACTTAAAAAGCACGTTCATATTGTGAATAACACCAGAAAGTTTCCTAGAACTGGTGATTTGATCAGTGTTTGGTTTTTTTCCCATTAAAAGTGTGATTAAAGATAGGAAAATATAGTTTGATTGTCATGAAGCAGTTGTGAATATGAAAAATATTTATAGTTTTTGAAAATATTTAAACTTTTTGAACCTTTCATGAGAAAGGGAACCTAGATGAGATTACCAAGCACCCTGTCCAATAGCATTTCAAAAACCTCCTATGATGGGGTCTCTACCACATCCCTGGGGAGGTTGTTCCAGTGATTGACTGTTTTTAGTATAAAAGATCTATTTCTTATATCAAGATGAAACCTCTCCTGGTGCAAGTTGTAATGGGTACAACTGTACCCATTACTCTTTGTCTTCTTTATGTGGCTCCTTGTGAAGATATAGTCTCTGTCTTCTTTGTAACTGCCCTTTAAGTACTGGAATACCATGATGAAGTCCATCCTGAGCATTCTCTTCTCCAGGGAGAAAAGACCTAACTCCTTCAGTCTTTCCCCATAGGGTAGGTTCTCTAGCCCCTTGATCATCTTCTTTCTCCTTCTTTGACCCTATCCAGTATGTCCATGTCTTTTTTTGAATTGTAGGGTCCAGGACTGGACACAATACTCCAGGTGCAGTGTGATAAATGCTAAGAAGGGTGGGGTGATCACATCTCTATCTCTGCTAGTAATGTCCCTGAGGATGCAGCTCAGCATCCAATTTGCCTTGGTTGCTGCAGCAGTGTACTGCTGACTCTTGTTCAGCTTGTTGTCCACCAGGATCCCCAGATCCCCCTCAGCAAGGCTGTTCCCCAGCCACACAGATCCTACCCTGTACTGAGTTCTTTGGGCTCAACACCCCAGGTGCAGGACTTTACATTTATCTTTGTCAAACTTCATTCAGTTCTTGCTAGCCCACTTTTCCAGCCTGTTCAGGCTCCCCCTTCTGACACATCTGCCTCGTCACCCAGTTTAGTGACATCAGCAAACTTGATGAGGGTGCTTTCAGTCCCATCATCCAGGTTATTTATGGAAATGGTGAACATCGTGGGACCCCATACTGATCCCTGGGGGACCCCACTTGTGACAGTCTGCCAGCTGAGTAAAAGCCATTGATCACCACCCTCTGAGTGCAGCCTGTGAGACAATTTCCTATCCATTTCACAGACCACCCATCCAATCTGTATCTTGACAGCTTGTCCAGCAGAAGGCTGTGGGAAACAGTATCGAACGCTTTGCTGAAGTCCAGGTAAACAACATCCACTTCTGTCCCCACGTCGACAAAAGTTGTTATTTTGTTGTAGATGTTAATCTGGCATGATTTGCCTTTTGTAAATCTGTGTTGGCTTTTCCCAGTCAGCTGCTTTATTTGATTTGTAATAGTTTTTTTTTACAGCAGAGAATGAAAACATTCAGAATGGAAGAGCACATTGGGAGCACAACTTTTATTCAACATATTTTAGGAATTAAGAATTCGCAAGCTTTCCATAGTAAAAATTTTGCACACAGAGAAGTGTTTAAGATGATTTCAAATTAGCAAAAAGAAGTAGTGGTTAGTACTTTGTTTGTTTAGAGTGTTCTCAAACTACAAATATTATTTTACAAATAAGCTTTAACAAAGGGCAGGAAGCAAACCATCTGCAAACTACACTACAGAAGGTGAAGAAATACAGATGACTTGCCCAGTTGGCAGCTTTTTTCAAAATAATAACCAGTGTTTTCTGAAACATTGTATATGGCAATGAGAGAGATATGAACTATGTTCCTGCTTCTCACCAGTTTCTTCAGTGACTTTCAAGTTTGCTAGAATTTCTCTCTCATTGCTGAAGGAAATCTCCCCTCTGGCTGACATAGTCGTCCCCTTAGATTACATTCCTTCTTACTTTATGCATCTTCCCATGCAACCGGTTTCTGAAGATGCCTTCAGTGCAGCTTTTCCCCATGCAGTTATTTAAAACGTGCGCAACATCTCCCAGGCATAGGGATTCCCGTGTGTGGTAGGGCACAGAGGTTTTGGCCATGGCAACAATCAGCATTGCTATAGCTAAGCTCCCTGGTGCAGCCGGCAGCTCTGACAACAGCTTAATTTTATGTACCAACCAGCATTAATCTTCAATGTTTGAGCTGTAATTTCTATTTGGATGTTTTATAGGATATGGATAGGAGCTGGGGTTTGTGACTTTGCTTCCTTGCACTTCACCACTTGCAGTAGACCTGTGCCTGTGAGAATAGGGTTTACTCAGTAAAAATGTCTTCTGCAGTCATGATGGCATACTCTTCTCAAGTAATTGCCTGCTGAAGCCAGTTTAGATGAAAATAGAACTTGTTGATATTAATGTTCATTCTGTCTCTTAGAGAAGAGGGTAGAATTAGTGAAAATGGTGGGTATGGGCATTTGTGTACTAGTCTACCTTGCTATAATAAGAGTCTTCTTGTAGATTATTATATTTATGCACAATATAAGTGAGCACAGGTTTTGAGTACTCTGTCTAAACTATCTGAGAAGCATTTATCCAGTCATTCTGGATGTAATTGCAAAAAATATTTGGGCCCTTGTGTGTTTTACTTGCGTAAGATTAATTTTTCTTTCTCTTCATGTTTTGGCAAAGCAAAGCTTTATCAAGCAAAGCTGTGGAAAAAAGTACATTCCAAAAAACTTCATCTATAACTGCCCAAGCCACTTGAGCATTTTAATGCAGTTGAAGGAAGACAATAGTGTAATATCAGGACAATGACTTGATAGTAAGACTATAAGTTAGTCCTATTAGAACAGCAANAGTGTACTGCTGACTCTTGTTCAGCTTGTTGTCCACCAGGATCCCCAGATCCCCCTCAGCAAGGCTGTTCCCCAGCCACACAGATCCTACCCTGTACTGAGTTCTTTGGGCTCAACACCCCAGGTGCAGGACTTTACATTTATCTTTGTCAAACTTCATTCAGTTCTTGCTAGCCCACTTTTCCAGCCTGTTCAGGCTCCCCCTTCTGACACATCTGCCTCGTCACCCAGTTTAGTGACATCAGCAAACTTGATGAGGGTGCTTTCAGTCCCATCATCCAGGTTATTTATGGAAATGGTGAACATCGTGGGACCCCATACTGATCCCTGGGGGACCCCACTTGTGACAGTCTGCCAGCTGAGTAAAAGCCATTGATCACCACCCTCTGAGTGCAGCCTGTGAGACAATTTCCTATCCATTTCACAGACCACCCATCCAATCTGTATCTTGACAGCTTGTCCAGCAGAAGGCTGTGGGAAACAGTATCGAACGCTTTGCTGAAGTCCAGGTAAACAACATCCACTTCTGTCCCCACGTCGACAAAAGTTGTTATTTTGTTGTAGATGTTAATCTGGCATGATTTGCCTTTTGTAAATCTGTGTTGGCTTTTCCCAGTCAGCTGCTTTATTTGATTTGTAATAGTTTTTTTTTACAGCAGAGAATGAAAACATTCAGAATGGAAGAGCACATTGGGAGCACAACTTTTATTCAACATATTTTAGGAATTAAGAATTCGCAAGCTTTCCATAGTAAAAATTTTGCACACAGAGAAGTGTTTAAGATGATTTCAAATTAGCAAAAAGAAGTAGTGGTTAGTACTTTGTTTGTTTAGAGTGTTCTCAAACTACAAATATTATTTTACAAATAAGCTTTAACAAAGGGCAGGAAGCAAACCATCTGCAAACTACACTACAGAAGGTGAAGAAATACAGATGACTTGCCCAGTTGGCAGCTTTTTTCAAAATAATAACCAGTGTTTTCTGAAACATTGTATATGGCAATGAGAGAGATATGAACTATGTTCCTGCTTCTCACCAGTTTCTTCAGTGACTTTCAAGTTTGCTAGAATTTCTCTCTCATTGCTGAAGGAAATCTCCCCTCTGGCTGACATAGTCGTCCCCTTAGATTACATTCCTTCTTACTTTATGCATCTTCCCATGCAACCGGTTTCTGAAGATGCCTTCAGTGCAGCTTTTCCCCATGCAGTTATTTAAAACGTGCGCAACATCTCCCAGGCATAGGGATTCCCGTGTGTGGTAGGGCACAGAGGTTTTGGCCATGGCAACAATCAGCATTGCTATAGCTAAGCTCCCTGGTGCAGCCGGCAGCTCTGACAACAGCTTAATTTTATGTACCAACCAGCATTAATCTTCAATGTTTGAGCTGTAATTTCTATTTGGATGTTTTATAGGATATGGATAGGAGCTGGGGTTTGTGACTTTGCTTCCTTGCACTTCACCACTTGCAGTAGACCTGTGCCTGTGAGAATAGGGTTTACTCAGTAAAAATGTCTTCTGCAGTCATGATGGCATACTCTTCTCAAGTAATTGCCTGCTGAAGCCAGTTTAGATGAAAATAGAACTTGTTGATATTAATGTTCATTCTGTCTCTTAGAGAAGAGGGTAGAATTAGTGAAAATGGTGGGTATGGGCATTTGTGTACTAGTCTACCTTGCTATAATAAGAGTCTTCTTGTAGATTATTATATTTATGCACAATATAAGTGAGCACAGGTTTTGAGTACTCTGTCTAAACTATCTGAGAAGCATTTATCCAGTCATTCTGGATGTAATTGCAAAAAATATTTGGGCCCTTGTGTGTTTTACTTGCGTAAGATTAATTTTTCTTTCTCTTCATGTTTTGGCAAAGCAAAGCTTTATCAAGCAAAGCTGTGGAAAAAAGTACATTCCAAAAAACTTCATCTATAACTGCCCAAGCCACTTGAGCATTTTAATGCAGTTGAAGGAAGACAATAGTGTAATATCAGGACAATGACTTGATAGTAAGACTATAAGTTAGTCCTATTAGAACAGCAAAAGCTGTACACAGAATACTTGAAGAAACACCAACACTTTTGCTCATTAATGGTAATCTCAGTGAGTAAATTCAGATGAAGGAATTGGAAGAAAACCTCCAAGGCATTGAGGGTGTCTATATCAATGCTTGTTGGAAACTCTCTGGTTTTAGCCAAGCATTTGTGTTCCTACAAAGGAAAAGATATTGTGGTGATTTAACTATCGCTGGCAGTCGACACCCGCCTAGCTGATTTCTCACTCCCTCTCTTTACCAGGACAAGAGGAGAAAACAAGATGAAAAAGCTTGTGGTTCAAGATAAATACAGGGAGATCATATACCAATTACCATCACAAACAGAACCAACTTGACTTGGCAAAAATTAATTTAATTTATTGTCAATTAAAAATAGAGTAGGATAGCCAGAAACAAAGACAAAACTAAAACCACCTTTCACCTATCCCCCACTTCAGGCTCCACTTCAGTTCTTCATTCCCAACTTTTCTACCTGCCCCTGCCCCCAGGCGGTGCAGGGGAGACGAGGAATGTATTGCAGTCAGTCCATAACAGCTCCTCTCTGCTGCTCCTTCCTCCTAACACTGTTTCCCTGCTCCAACATGGGGTCCTTCCCACAGGTTGCAGTCCTTCATAAACTGCTCCAGTGTGGGGTACTTCCCATGGGCTACAGTTCTTCAAGAACTGCTATAGCATGAGTCCTTTCCACGGGGCACAGTCCTTCAGGATAAACCTGATCCAGTGTGGGTCCCCTACAAGTCACCACTCCTGCCTGAAATCTTGCTCCTGAGTGCCCTCTCCATGAGCTGCAGCTTCCTTTAGGGCATGTCCACTTGCTGTAGTGTAGGGTCCTCCACAGGCTGCAGGGTGGATAGCTGCTCTGACGTGGTCCTCCACTGGCTACAGGGGAATCTCTGCTCTGGCACCTGAACCACTTCCTCCCCTCCTGCTTCTCTGGTCTTGGTGTCTGCTGGGCTACGTCTCTCACATTATTTCTCACTTCTCTCTCTCATGGATGCTGTGCAGCATTTTTTACCCTTTCTTAAAGATGTTATCATGGAGGCACCACTATCTTGGCTGAGGTGCTCTGCTGTGTCCCATGGAGTGTCCGCTGGAGCTGGCTGGAGCCAGCTGTGTCTGGCACGGGACAGCTCCTGCCCTTTCCTCACAGAGGCCACCCCTGCAGCACACCACCACCCCATCCCCCCAAAACCTGGGCACTGATGCACAATACAAATGTGTTCACATGTGATGCAATGAAACAAAAATTATTTGTCAGCATACTAGAAAGCAAACAAAATAACTGGAAAACTCAGGAACTACAGTTAGCCATTGAACTTTTTGGTTTTATGGCAATACACATGATTTATTTGCTGGTTTAGACTGAGAAACCATATTTTACTGCATATCCCAGAGAACACATCTTCACTACATACCACTCTAAATATTTAGTTGTGTTTTTTAAAGCCAACACTAATGGTTTTCAGTGTTTTGCTAGCCTGAAAATAAGTGTGCTGAATATTTGCCATTTCTGGGAGAGTTTATTGTAGGAACTGTTACACTAGTTATTAAATTGTGAAGATGTAGCAATTATGGTCATGCTTCATATCAGCAAGGTGGTACTTTGTGCAAATATAGTTTTCAGCAGTGGAGTTTTGTCGTTAATACTCCTTTCTCAAAAGGCCAAGGTGACACGCTGACCAGGGTCAACTTGAACTTCATAGTTTCTGGAGCACTTAAGGCTAGCCCAGACCGATGATGATTGCAAATGAGTCTGAATGTCCAACAACAGAAGATCCTTTAGGCAATGAATTTTGATTGTTCTGCTCATAAGAGACTGCAAACTATATGAAAAGAGGAACTTTAAATGTCCCCTGATCCTATTAGAGGGTCATTATTCCAGGTCATGAATGCATTGCACTGGTGATGTACTATAATAAATGCTGACAACTATAAAGTACCAATTATGGAGAGAGGCAAGCAACAGCCAGGGTTATATACTAAATGATTCATTTACAAAGTAGTGCAGAAAAAATGATTGCAATTGAAAGTTGATATATACTTAAAGAAAAGGTTATCCTTTTGTTCACGTCTTGTATATAAGTTTAGTCCTTAACTTAAAAGGATTTGGGGTAAGTATTTACTTTTCTTGCACATCTTTTGGAGAAGGAGGTGCTGTGAGGTCCATAGCATTCAACAGCGGTTGTCTGCTTGAAGGTAATGTCTGTGTCTTCCTTTCCAATGTTATTACCTTAGAAAAATAACTGGTTTTCCTTTTATTATACTAGTGTCCCACTGTGATCAATGTTTAAAAAAAGTGGCTTTAGGCAGAGCACCACCAGATTGGACTGAAAGTGCTTCAGAGATGCTCTGTAAGCACCACCACCTCTAAAGGGTACAGAAGGTAAAGCAAGCTATAGACAACAGGATGGTAGAGGTATCATCCTCTTCATCAACCTACAAACATGTTTTAAATGTAGAACTCTTTTTAAAACAGAACAGCTATCCATTCTAATGTTTTGTCTCCAAGGATGGATATTTTAACCTGTTATTCTTCTTGGAGCACTTTCTAACTTACTGACAATATCCTGAATCATGTTATGAAAAAATTCCTCATCATCTATTAGATGTTAAAGGAAAAAAGAGAAGCAGACCAAATCCGACCAAATCCTGGGCTTTTTCGCTCTCACACCAAAACACAGGAAAATTTTGGTATTAGAATTAGGAGTTGAATGCAAGGCTGTATTCTGATTGCAGAACAGCTGTAAATTTACTTCAAGTTACAGCGACAGACAATATACATATACATATCTTTACTGCCTGTAAATGAACAGTTCCCCCCCAAGATTTTCCTTATCTGACTGGATGAAGTCAGAACATAGTCTGTCTCCCTCTCAGGCCTTAAAGTGGAGCTCAGGCGTGATTCACAGAATTACAGAATGATAGGGTTTGGAAGGGACCTCTGGAGATCATCTAGTGATACCTGTGCTTTTAATTGACATTTGGCCTCAGGAGTCATTCAAAAACCTAAACATCTTTATTATTATGAATGAATATTTTGTTATTTTTTTCCCAGATCAGCACCAAAAACATAACTCCTGTGTGAGGCTCTAAGCTGAGTTTTTCAAAGAACTTATACTTGACTCCTGCTTTATCTGGCTACATCAGACTGGGATGTAACTTCATTTCCATCATCTAATTCATTGTGAAAGTGCCTCCAATTAGAATCTCAGGTTCCATATACATCTGCTTAAAGTCTTTTCTTGAGATAGCTTGATAAAGATGTTTCTGAAGTGTTAGTTTGGAGGATAATGAGCAGCATCATGAATGTCATCTTGCACAAAACCATCCAGAATATTGGCTTTCAGGATCGAGCCTAATAAATGAGGCTGTAGAGGTATAGCAAGTGCACTTTTAGAGCTCATAGGAAATGCAACAAGATTACTAGGTGTCATCAAAAAATAGTGTGTGCAAGCAGGAGCAATCACTATCGGAAGAGGAGATCTTTGCAAATGTTGTTATCTGAGATGTGGACATAAGTATCAATAAATTGTGATGCCTATTGAGCTGGAGAGAGAAAAAATATGACCATCTATTGGAAGCAACCTAAGCGTGCTCCTTGAAGATGACAAGAAAGAGTTCACAACATGTTTGTGAGGATTTGTAAGTTTGTTTCTCACAAACTAGATTTAGCCTTGAACAGAAACATTCTCTTGGTATCTGAGGATGTCCCAGATGTTGATATACATGTGCATTAACCTGATAGGTAGGAAAAAGCTATGCGGAGGAGCAGTCAGCTGTAGGGATGTCTGTGTGTTACAGTTAGCTGTGAGCAGAAACATCAGTGTAAATAAGGAAAGCACAGCAAACTACCGGAACTTTTCATGTTTCCTGGTGATTTTTCTACTGATCTTATTTTAAAAGGAAGGCATGAATTTTGGAAAGCCTTTCTTTCTCTTTCTCTCTTGTGACAGTATGAGAGAGAAGCAGTGGAAAAATTCATTTCAATTTCCTACTTAAACTCAGAGGTACAGATACCAAAGGGGAATCAGAAATCAGATGAGAGAGAGAACTGTATAGGTAACATATGCTCTTTCTCCCAGCTGCCTCATTCTCTGCTTCTTCCCCACAGATGTTTTATTTTCTTTTCAACTAACATCTGTGAGAAAATGAACATTACAAAATTGCACATATTCTCTCCCCTGTGATTAAAGCACTGGGAAAATGTGAAGAATGGCATTCAAAAAATAAAATCAAATATGGACCTGGACAAGAATTTAATCAATATTTCTGTCTGGTTTACAATGACTAGAGGCTTAATCACTTAGAATAAAAAAAAAACAAAATGAAAATATACAGAGGTGGAAAAATTAGTCAACCAGTAAACAGGCATATGTTTTTACATTGTAAAACACTATTTATTTTTTTTTTTAATGTTTACTCTGCATTTTTTTTAAAGACTTCAGTCTCTGGTGCTAGGGTTTTTGTCCAGCAGTAATAACGTATTACTGGAGTAAACTTGATCAAGAACACTAGAGAGCATCAGCTGCACAGTTCCACTAACATCCATATCCATAAAGAATGGATAGGCAACATTTAAAGATCCATTTTGGCAACCTGTCCCTACTTGCTTCCCTCAACCCTCTCATTTTCATTCAGGAAATTCTGGACAGGGACATAAGTGCAAGCACAGTAAGTTCAGTGCACCCATAATACATCAGTCCTACTGTTTATGTGATATACTGTTGAGTCTTGCACACACAGTACGTCCAACAAATACAGTATGTGTGACACTACTGCAAACTTGCTGGGATTTGTTCCTTCCCAGAAAGTTTGTAAGGGATTGAGGCTTCACGTAGCAACTGAATCTATCGTTTCCAACTGGAAAAAGAGGATGCAGTCAGTTTCTTCCAAACGATCAACGAAAACTTTAAGACAGAAAATCTCTCTTGGTTTCTGTAGAGCAAAGGACCAAAATGAGGTAGTTCTTTATAAAGTAGTGCTCAACAGAATAGAGGTCCTGTTAAATTGAACTCCAGTCACACCTTCTGTGAAACTAGCAGTTGAACTATTGCAATTGACCTTTGAGTGCATTGGGTAACCGCATGAGAGTAAAGATCATTTTGCTTCGATTCTGTATTTACTTTGAGTATTTCTTTAGTAACTTTGTGCCCCAGACTACACAGGACCGGATGTTGCAGCTGTCTCTGCGTGATCTATGTTGACAGTAATTCATACTGTTCCTGATGTGCAGTGAGACTGAAGCTGCGTGCTGCAATCTAACCTTATTTGTCTGGGAGTTTTGTGCTTAGAAGTCTTATTAGTGAGTAGAAGGTAGCAAGCATATCTAATAACAAGGGTGAAACATAGCAGAGATTCCTATATCTAGTCACACGAACCTCGCACTCATCTCCCTTTTTCCTCATCCGGTATCCTTTTGTTTTTCAATCGCAATAAATGGCAGCCTATAATCTCATGCAACCTGCATTCTCCTTTTCATCATTGTTCTATTATTGTCGGGTTTTGGTTACAATTTCTACGAAGCATGTTAGCCGGGGAGACGGCACAGAAAGCAGACATCAGAATGGACAGCTTTCAATATGTATGTCCCTCACCTTGACTTCCACTATTCAAGCAGAGATGTTCAGCTAGTACAAATGCTCTCCAGCTACCAAACATGAAGGCAACGACTCCCCCTTGGCTTTCTTTCTCTCCATCGTTCATAAGATCCTATCAACACAAACATGTCAGTGCAATTCATCACTCATCCTTGTTGTCCTATCTTGGTGATGCTTGCTTTCTCTAGGCTACCGCTGCAGGCTATCTCTTTCAGCCTTGCAGAAAAAATGCCTTTCTCAAACATAATAAAAGAGGTAACAGCACAAAAGAGTCTGTTAATGGCCAAACATTTCTGTCAGTCCACTTCCCACAGGCTGCTCTGCTGGGTTTGAAATGTAAAGACAGCTAATAGAGATGTGCAAGCTGATGCTAGTGCTATGGTTGTTGCTTCGCCTGGTACCTCAAGTACTGTCCTGCAGAATGACTGCCTAAAGGTAAGCATAATGGTTACCGACCTGCAAATGCCAGTCCCATGATGGGGCAAGACACACTGCCTCCTTTCTCTGATTTCATTGGCATTGTTAAAGAACACAGCACAGGTAGAAATACAGAATATTTACCATTCTGACTGTCCCCAGGCACTCTAACTCCCTTTCTGGTCTTAGGAATTAATTTACTAGTGAGCTGAATAAAGAATAAGGACAGAAAGCTTGGGCTATCTAGTGGTGTCTACAGTGAAACTGCTAAGAAGGAGGAATACATTTATTTCCTGGGCATCAAAGGTATGTTCCCACTGTTCTCTGTCAGTACCCAGTGTTCTATATATGAATACTAAGTAATCTTTCCTTTAAAACCTAGCACCTTTGCACCAGCCATTTAGGTGCACATGACAAAGCGGATCCATCTGTAGTTCAGAGCATTACCACAGGGCATTTGTACTACGAAGAATTAATTTGTGGTGGGATCCATTAGAGTCTAAAGCAATACTTCAAATAAGTTACATTATTATTTCTTCTCTCCTCTGCTTTTATCTTCTCTCCAACCAATCCTCATGCTTCAGGGCATATGCTGATTACCAGCTGGGCAAGGGGAAAAAAAAGATTCCCAGTTGTGTAGATTTATATGATTAGATGAATTGTGAAATTGTGCAGTTCCTCTGAAATATGCAACAGAACTAAGAAGAAGATGCTAGATTAGATGAACTGCTGATCTGGTTTTGCAAATCCTCTGGAATGGGTTCTAATACTGAGAATAATTTGCTCTTGCTATTAAGAACAACTTGTCTGGATCTATTGAATAGAAATAACTGGACGTTTCCCTCTGGGTTTTTTTATTCATGTTTGCTTTTTTTTTTTTTTAATTAGGCATTTGTCTGTTTGCTGTCTCCAAGTTATTCAGATGGGGTAGGCAGTCTGATGATTGCCAACGCAACTCTTTAGCCTGTGCTCTTTCCCCAACACAGAAAAGCTGGCAGGAGACAGCAGTGGTGGCCTGAATCTATTCATTGATTTTAAAGGACTTTGGATCTGGCTGGTGGACATGGATCTATCAGGATCCTAATTTAACTGATGTGTACCATTATAAAAGACTTCATCATTGAAGGGCAGTGGATGAGCCCCCAGCTTGGTGTGCTGGAGGGTGGATAAGATGCAGATTTTATATTCTTCCATGCAAGCAGTTGTTACAAGGCACTTGCAAAAGCTTCACAACTTCCTTGAGTTTCAATATAAAGTAGGACAGAATTTTCCCCATCCTATTACTCCTTTCCTATTTTTATAAAAAAGAGGCAACATTAATGAAGACAAAAATATGGTGTGTATTTGTTTGAGAGAGCATGAAACAAATAAATATCTGTCAATTTATCTCTTCTGCCATGCCTCTTCATATTCTATTAATGGCAAATCCTTCCATGCCAGCTGCCTGCCTCCTAACCCTGTTTCACACGGGATATGTTTAGAGAATGGAGAGCTTGCCTTTACACTGCTTTTCAGTCAGTGTTTTATGTGGTATCGCCAGTTAGATTATTCCCCAGTGAGACATGCTCACACTGGTACAGTTCCCAATAAACATTCAAATTGAATTTTTGTGGGTAAACCTGCCAACAGTAAATCACTTTTTGGTACCTTCAGGTGCAAACAAGCTGTAATATTTCAGCTCTGGAACATTTTTTTTTAGTCCGTGTGGGCCTGAGTGAGATGCCTGCTGAGTAATGTTTTTTTTCCAGAGAAGTACGTGCTGTTCCTTCAAATATCAACTCTTCCGGCAGTGCAACAATAGAAGTTCTTTAAGCAAACTGATCTGCTATCAACAGTGATGCAGGTCGCCTGCTTGGAAATACTGAAACCTTGTTAGAGTCAATATATGCAAATAGCTAAGTGAAATACTTAAACGGATGAACTAAGCACACATATATTTATGTCCCCACAACACAGGTGTAATGATTACGCTTCTGTTAGCACACAATGTTTGGTAGGGTTTCCTGTCTCAGGTGAATCCCATATATTATTCATTTGCCCATGTTCTATTTCCATCAAATTAGAATCCTCTCCACCACTCCCTTTAAGCCAAAAGGACAATTTTACTTGCCTCATGACAAGAGAATCCGATGGTAATATTCTGCTCAAGCTTGACCTGGTGTGCTCTGTGAAAAATCACCTGAGAAAAGACAGGTTGCTGCATACAGAAAAGCAGGTTTAATCTTAGCCAGGGTCTCCAAGGGAATTCTGTTTTCCTGAAACCACTTTTGGGACACTCTGATTCCATTCCCTGAGCACACCTTGGTAAGTACTGCCCAGTTAATGCTGTCTCAGTCCTCTATAGGTCCCAGAGGACAGAAAGCGTATCAGGCACCACTGCAGTTCTGCCTCTCAGATTTTAAGAACGTCATCCAAAGACAGTGGTGCATTTGGTTAATGCTCTACAGCAAATGCTCTGGCAGAGTAAGCACATCTTTTCCACCATAGCATTTTCCTATGACAGACATAACCCTGGCAGAAATGTCCATTCGGAAAGTAATAGATCAACAAATATAGTTGCCTTATGTATGTCAGATGTGGCTGAAGTTGTAGTGTGGAGGAGGGCTGTATTTAAGGCTTTATTGGATGACTTACCATTCCAAATGTGAAGCTGTGATGGCTGTGTGCAGAGGAAACAGAGATGTCAAAGCTTTTTGGTATTTCTGTAACAGCAGTAAGTGCATTATATGTTACAACAAAGCTGCTGAGGGACAAATACAGGTCCTCTTTCCAAAGGTGTAAAAGAATCCCATGCTGCTGACTCAAATATTTTATGTTAGGGTTATCTTATTTCCTTAATGCTTACCAAGTTTTTAAGATAAATGAGACAAAGTGGCTGTAGACTTTATGGTTATTGTTTCTTTGAATCTCGTGGTGATCACTTCCTTGAAACAAGAAAAGACTGTCTGAAAGGCCCACCAATAATCTTTTCTTTCTTCTCCAATTCATCCATCATCCTGTTTACAGTAGAAGTATTTCTTTGAAAAAGAAGTTCTTTCAGCAAGTTCCACAGGTGTCTCTGTATAAAAATACACAGAGCAATTTTGTTAGGAGCAATATTTTTTGATTTATTGGTGCTTTAGAGATTTATCTATATGACTAGCTGACAAATGGCAAGAAATTTTATTGGGGCATTATCAAAAATACACATGAACTTTCTAAATTCCTACATATCAGGTAACTGGGTTACTGTGTACGTAATATCACCTACAAGCACTATACGATACTTGCTATAAAATTTTGTGTTTTAAGTTAATCATTATAGAGGGCAACAGAAGTTATTCAAAAACCAAAGAAACACATTTTCCATTTTGAAAAAATAAGAAAAATACTTAGAGAATGCAAGTAACCGAATTTAATCAAACTCTACATATTTCTTCTACATTCATTTTCTAGTTATGTTCAAATTTATATTTTTTAAGAATTATTTAAATTTTCAAAGTTAATTATTCAGCTATTCATGCTTTTTGCTCTTGTGGCTCAACCTTTTCAAAGGATAGGCAAAAGACATACTTCTACTTTATATTTTATTGGTGCTGACCTGGCCTATTGATGTAACTCTGCTGGTTAATAGGAAATGTTACTACACTTAATCTGATGTAGCTTCCATATGAACATGTGCCCCATGAAGTGTGATCACAGACTTTTCTCTCTGGTATTACCTGAGGAGTTACTGATGTTTTAGAACAGATTGTTAGTTTTGATTCATGCCTAATTCAGCATGTTTCCAGTAGCGTTGAATGCATAATACAAATATTAGCTCTTTCTCGCTCAAAAAAAAAAAGTTAATTAATCATTGAGGTTGAACAGGTGTTAAAGAAAGTATATTTGGGAAGGAAAAAAATTGAGAAAAATGCTTTGGTTAAAAAATCTCTTTCTGCCAATTCAGTTTATATGAATCTCTTGGGATATTATTTTATTAATCTTCTAGTAATCACAAGGCTAGCCAGCTTAAGCATGTTTTGAACTATTAATTTATTTAGAATGTAAACAAAAATGTGAAAAAGGAGACAACACAAACAATTGATCTCAGGGGTATTTTCTTACATCATAAAATAACATACTTTTTTTTAAGTTTCTTTTTTAAGTCTTTCTTTTTTTTGAGGTTAGCTACACGCACATTTCAGCAAGTGAAAATGAAAAACTATGTTTAACTTACAAATATGTTTGACTTAAAAATCTAATCGTTTTTCACCCGTCCTGTTTCACCAACTACCAACAGGAGAGCAACCATCACAGTTTCAATACTATATAAACTGAGAATGGTTACAAATGATCTACAAAGTGTATCTGTTGTAAAATCTTAACTCTCTTTGGTGCCATAATGCATGAAAGTTTTAAGTAGCATTTAAGTAGATCTAGAAGCACTCAAACAGAAACGGAGAGAGGCAGAAATCATCAGACATTTGCCAAGCTCTACTACAAATTGAGGTTGTGAAATTGCAATAATTGAAGCCAAGAAAGGCCAGACTTGACATCTATCTATTAAGAATCAATTAGGAATAATTAAATCATGATGCATGGCAGAGTAGATTAGCTCTTCCAACCAGGTGATAATAACATCATTTCCCCTTTAGACCACACAGCCAATACTGGGGCTCTGTTTCCATTGATTATATGATCCTGGAATACTGTTTGGTGTAGTCAAGTTTATTTACAGAGCGCACGCCCCATCCTGTTGGTTTGAACAAAGTAGTAATAAACAATGGCAGGCAGTTTTCTTGCAAGCAAATCTCCAATCCAGCCTTTTTAGCATGTTTCTTTTCCACAAAGCAAAAGCACACACTTTCCTCCTGCAGCCCCAGTTATCTTTTGGTTTTCAGATGTCTTTGAACACGCTCAGATACATACACTGACTCTCCTGCATACATAGTTTGTCAGCTGCTCCCCACCATGTAACTCTAGATAACAGAATATGCTTATATCAAACAGCAGACTAGTGTGCAGGGACATTCATGCCAGTGAGTCGTCATGATGCAGTGCTAAGTGACTGTACGAGGTCATGCTGACAGCACGGTCATGTTCACTAAACATTCCAGCAATCCCAGGTGGGTGTCTGCGTTCGGTGCTTCGGCTACTGGGGCTGGTTCATGCAAAACTGGTTCGGAAGTATTCGCTTCCAATTCTCTAATATTCCGAGAGATGCACGCCTGTGCAGTGCGCCTGTTGTTTCGGTTACATTTTAAAAGGGGCTTCACTTTTAGAGACTTACTTAAAACAGAGAGCGTTCATGTGGGTTTTAACATGTTCAACTGCTGTTCACAAAGACAAAAATCTAATTATGGCAGATACTAATGCCTAGCATAGTAAAGTTTAAGAGATAATAGAGAACTGCATTGTTAAACAAAAATATTGACCCTTAACCATTGCCTGGTGGGTGGGGAGTAGTCTGAGGTTCCCTAGTTACAGCTTCTGTTTCAGGCTCCAGAATAGACTCCTGCATGGTGACAGTGGATTAGTTTAATGTCTTTGAGCCTTAGTGTCCATCAGTCAAGCAACTAGAACAATACAACACTTTTTGCAGAAACTCAAGTTCTGACTGGTCTTATTTGGCATTAATCTGATTCAAGCCTTAAGGAATTAAATCAAAATATTTCCATTGACTTTCACAACAAATTAATCATACTTCTATGCACCAATTAATACTTTTTTTTTTATTGTGAGGACATTAAAGGGTGTGCTTTCTGCCCAAATGTCCTGAGGTGGCAGATGCTCTAGAGATCCAGGGTGGGAAGAAGAAGAGGGTGGGGAGGAAGAGGGAATGCCATCAAAGATATTAATTGGAAAAATCACCTTTTAAAATTAGAGAATTTTTCCAAATCTTCAGATGCTTAATTGTGAGTGCTGGGAAGAGGACTGATGTAGGAAAGCTTAACAGGTAGGTTATTTGTTAGGAAGTCTGGACTGGTGGATAGATAAACTTTGGGCAAAGACCGTCCTTTCTCTCTGTCCGTGCACCCCCCCTGCCCCNTTAAAGTACAAGGCATAATAGGGCTCTGTTCTGTACACTGTGAACAATACACTAACTTTCGTGCACATGCATAAAATGCACAAAGGGATCCTCACATGATACACAGCTGGGTCTTGTGAATGCTACACAAATTACAAAAAGAATGCGCTATAAAAATCTTAAATTATATTATCTACAATATCATGTAAAGTTCGTTATAAAAGTAATCCTGTAATTTTTCATTCAAAGTAATATTTAAAGATGCGTATCCAAACTCTTTTTACAGTACACCCAGTCTATCAAAATTCAGGTGAAACTTGTGCAAACACCGCCACATATGAACATTTCTATTGCACAGGATTCAAAGTGTGTGAACTTACTTTCATGCACCACTGTTTTCCAAATCAAAGCAGGAGAGATAAGTGCAAAATACCCCCTCATACACAAAACATAAGCTAATCAATTGGTTGCACAGTTCCTGACCATCAGCCTTCCTCAAAAGCCTGGGAGTGTTCCGTTGTGCCTTAAAAGGTATACAATATGTGCTCTGTCTGAGTTTGAGCTTAATGAGCTCTTATTGTTCTGTAAAACAGAAACAAATGAAGAGGATGGACAAAAATCATGCAGGCAAGTGAAACTTAAAATGAAAGAGAAACAAGAATTGCTACCCACATGCAGGAGGTCTGTGGATATCCCACATACCAGTAATTAAGTAACTATTAGTTAAAATCCACAGGTTGGAAGGATGAAGCAAGGTTGCATGGATTCCTTCAGAACTAGCAAAACAGTTTGAAGATGAAGAGCATGCTGCCTGTCAATGCTACAAGATAAAGGCTGCTATTAAGAAAAGGCAATACTGCAGAAATAAAATTGCTTCAATTTTTTTTTCTTTGGTGTAACAGGGAGTGGCTAGAGGATATTCTCCATTGATGTAATCTCAAATTCAGCCTGTTCAGACCAGAAGGGAATATGCATATTAAAAGTAAAGGGTAAGGGGGGTGAACAGTATTTGTTGCCTAGTAGTTAGCCTTTCATAAACACTGAACCCATTTCCAAGGTGCAGGTCTATATATTATTTTCTTTTTAAAAAAATAAATATTCTTCAAAGTCTTCTTGATAAAGGTACACATTGTGCTAGAGCCTTGTTGAAATTGCAGTGCCCTACATTGTGCTGGAGACACTAAATGAGTGAACTATTATAATGTATGGAGAGGTGAAAGACTGTTAAGCAACTTTTTAAAAATGCATTATTTCTGTCTCAGGTATTAATTTCAGTAGCAATATGGTAAAGTAGAAAGTAAAAGTAAACAGAACATAATTATTTCTGCTGAAGAGACCTTGTCTTCTGCTGGAGACATGCAGAAAGAAAGGAATAGTCACATGCAACATATAAATTTTACACTCAGATACCATGCTGATAGGGGTTCTTATTCAAACTGGATTTTAAATAACTAGTGCAAACGTACAGAGTAATCAATAAAATTTGTTTCGACAAGTCATAACCACTTTTCTCTCTCAACCTTACTGGGCTTAAAATTGCTCCAATGCTCATGAATATATGCTTTGATTTCTATAAAGATTTCTGGCAGATTGAGTCCTTTTAGAACATTGTTAGCTCATCTGCTCCTATTTTTTAAATTTTTTTCCAAGCTGAGAAATAGACTGGAGAAGAGATCTGCATGCATGCATTGCTTTTTAACTGTGCAGTCCCAGAGACAGGGAGAACCTAATAATCATATTCCAAGGAAGGAAAGATTAGTCTGTAGCTCATTTTGACTATATTGACGTGATCAATAATAGCCATGCCTGTCTGCAAAATGTGTGCATATGAATACTGTATAAACATTGTTAAATAAAAGACTGCTGCATTAAATAATATGACCTTGCTACCTTTTAGTTGCAGTCTTAGAGTGCAAACTTGTTTTAATTAGCAGTCAGCAAGCAGACTGTAACTTCACTGAAGGAGCATTGAAGAATCACTGCCTATTAACAACCCAGCGGTAAGTAAGCCAGTACAAATACTTATAACCAAATAGTGTGCATTTCAGGAGTGGAGAGGATTAGCTATTGGGCACACAACACAGTGGAGGAAATTGCTTTATTCCCAGTACTGCTGGGTACCAGGAGGCAATCACTGTGCCTCTAGCCCATTAACAGCATTCAGAGTGTTGCTTCCCATAGAAGGGGTTATTGGCTAACCACTGGGTGACCAATTAAATGCTATGAATAAGTCCCAAACCAAACAGCATGGGGCCTGTTTGTGGCACAGTGGTATCATTACTAAAGTGAAAAACTTGATGAGAAAGGAACATATTTAATTATAGAACTATACAAATGGCTAATTAGGACCATAAAGTGAAATGAATGACTTTCCAGTGGATTTTTGAATGTTACTGATAACTGCTCAGCTTCTTTGGAGACCATGAAAGTGATCTACAGTGCTAGCCTGCATGTTATGGTAATGGATGGATCTTCATTACTGGGGACATGTTTGACCTGGTTGCTCAGGTAGCATGGGCAGTCCTCGATTCCTCTCCCGGCAAGGGTCCTCCCAGTGCAGCCCCTGATCTGCTGTGGGTTCTGCTTGCTTTCACCCCCATTCTCACAGGTTTAGAGGCAAAGAGTTACCTGCAATAGAAACTCCCTCTCACTTTGAAATCAAGCATCTCACTAATTTCACAGCAGCTCAGACCCATGCTTAGTTTTGGCCTTTAAAACCACTAATGGGTTTGAAAGAAATCTTTCCCCTTCATAACCCTCCCCAGGATCTTACAAACTCCTGCACCCGTACCAGTTATTCTAATCTTTGCAGCACAAAGTAGAGATTCCTTTAAATTACCTAGTCTGGTTTCCAAAAGAGACCCCAGAGCTCAATGATTTCTTAACGAGTAGCGAACTTTTCATTTCTTCGCTACATGTATCCACAAAATGAGGAGAAGAATGTTTCTACTTCACGAAAATAGAGGGACCTGATTTTTTTACTGAGCTTTTTTTCCAGCTGCGTAGGCACTCTGAGGCCTAGAGAGGATGCTTATCCTTGTAAACGACCCATCCAATTATTTATTGACTCGATTAGTGGCAACAGTAAAAGGAGAGGCTGAGTGTTGGTTAGTATAGTGTGCATACTACACTGCAGTATAAACATTATGTGTTGTGATGTATCCATACTAACACAAAGTAGTCAAGACAGAGCAAAGCCCGGTCATTGGAGCCCCTTAATGCTGACAAGACCCTTAGAAATAACAGGCTTCAGTGGTACCAGGGTCATGCTGAGGTCTGGTTTGACAGTGCTCCTAGCTGTATTGATGGCAAGGATCTTGAACATTCAGGGTACAAAAAGACTGTGGAAGACCTTGGCACAGAGAAGTTTGCGCGTGAATATCCTGAGCCAGAAACAGAGCTAGTTAAATCTCTGGTTTTTACTTTTGGTGACCTTTGTCTGCATTTCTCAGTCTCTGAAAGAACACTGTCCCTCCTTCCTGTTTTCCAGACTTTTTCACCCTAAATGATCAATACTAACAGCTCGAAAGGTTTAACTTTACTATCAATGGTTTATGGCCTCACCTTTCATGTCATCCGTCATCATATAAGTACACACTAACTTTTCCGTCCTAACGTGCAGAAATTAATGTAGTTCCTTGTTGACAAATGCAAAATCAGTTAATGTGTTCCAATAAAGAACATTCTCAAGTAGATCGACTTGCTTAAGATGCCTTTCTACCCTAATTAAGTGACGTGACTCCAAGGGTTCTATTGTGAATCTCAACTATGCACCATGGAGATGATAAAATACTACACTGAAGCTTAATTTGAAGTTTGTCTAAACCATCCTATGAATCTATTTCAAAGTGATATTAATTACTTTCTTAGCTTTGACACCTCATCAAAGAAAAGACTCCTGCTTAGGCTATAATAATATTGGCTGGGTTTGTCTTTTTGGTTTCTGGTTGTTTGAGGCTTTTGGATTTTTGTTTTTGGTTGTTTTGTTGGTTTTTTTTTTCACCAAGGGGAGGCTTGCAAACAGCTGGTTGTGGATCTGTCGTTTTATGAGACTATAAAAGAAAGTAACAGGAGACTGACTGACATTACCTATAATGTCCAAAGCCCTTGGTGCAAGAACTAAGAAACTTTACAAAAGCATCAGAAAATGATCAGCAGAAAATGGTCAGCAGAACCCATATGATTCGCATTTCTACCGACAGCAACTTCTGGTATATTTCAGATTCTGAATGCATAAATCTTTTTCCCTGAAAAATCTACCATGTTGCAGTTTGGCAAAGGATACAGAAAATCATGATTTCCATGTACAGGGTGAGGAATATATTCTTTGTAATTTTTATATGGCGTAAATCAAGAATCTGGTGTGTGACTGATTAGTACATGACAATACTGGACAGGGAAGTTCCACAAAGAAACTAATTTATCATGAATCTTTATATGGGCCAGAAACAATACTCTTCTGAATCTAAAGTTTATCAGATGCTTATATCACATGATGAAAAAGCTTCTCTTCATTGAATCAAATTATTTTCTCGATGTTTTCCTTCTGAATACAGAATAATGCTGAAAAATAATTTTGCACACTAATCAAAACCGCTATTTTTCTCTATATCTTACTATGCAGCAGCAATCATTGATCTGAAACTGTGGCAAAAGATCCATCTTTAGAGCTGAAATATTTTTTACAAATATGTCTTCTATTGATTTCATTTATTAATTGATAGCCAGTGAGAAGCAAGCAATAAAACTGTGGAGTAACTAAATTTCATAGGAAGTATGGGAATATTTCACCTTACCATTAACACAAGAAACACTATTCTAATAGTTATTGTAACCCAGGGAAGATGTGTACAAAATCATAAGTGATCAGCTAGTCAAAAACTAAAATTCCAGTTATAGCATGGAAAATATTTCTGTTTATTTCCACTTTAAGATGAGATCAGAAACAGTGAGTTGTTCTGAATGTTCTCATAAACATTTCATTGCTAATATGTTATACATGAGAAATAAAAACTAGTAAAGTCTGTGGTCATTATCCTTATGGAGAGACCCTTCTGCCCATTCACAGAAAATTGGACCGTACTGATGTCCGTTTCAGACTATCAAAATATTTAATTTTTATTATGAGACAAGAAAGAGTTTCTTTTTATGCTGAACAACTGTACTAACAGAATAGATTGTAAAAAGTACAAATTCTTACAAGAAATAATGGCAACAAACATAGCAGTGTGATCTGGCATTCTACATTAAACTGAATATATAGACACAATTTATCAATGTGATATTGTGCACTTGCTAATGCATTACAAAACCAAAGCATACTATTGTAAGTGGCCAAGCTCAGAGTATTAACATTTTCTGGCATTAAGAACACTAATGAGAATCTTTCTTATCCTTTTTTATCACTAACAGAGCATCATAATATTTTGTGGTTCGAAATATTATTAGCACACTTTACTTTTATACCTTTGTTTGCAATGTACCACAAACTAACACTGCCTTAGCTAGACAGTCTCCTGACATTTATGGCCAGGAGTTCTCACTTAGTTTTTGTAATCTGTGAATGGAATAGAAGGAGTCGTATAAAATAGTCAGGTAATGAATACGAGAAGTACACCAAAACTTAAAGTAAAATTTGGGGTTAATTAAAATATCATTTCTTAAAAGTACAGCATGTGCAGCATCAAGCCATAATAGATAAACCATGCAGCACTTATATTCTGATCTCATATCAAAGGCTAAAATGGCTTAATATGTTGCCCATATTCTATGCTATATTTGCTCCAAAGCACACCATATCCCAGTAAGAGAATGCTCTAATTTGCATTGTCCCAGTGTGAAACTGCCCATGCATTTAAAACTGAGGAGGTCATTTTTCTCAGGCCTGAATTTCTGGTGAGATCCACTGTTCAAATTCAGATATGAAGTATTTCATTTTCACTATTTTTAAAACATGGGATCTTTAAAGTGACATCTTTTCATGCTTGTACCATTCAACCTTGCTTCAGTGAATTTTTATCAGTCAATAGGGAAAAAAAAATCCACGTTGCCTTTGAGTTGAGAATGAAACGGAAAAACTGCAGGACAGAGAGACCTTGCTTGACAAATCAGAGGCAACTTTGAAAAGATCAGAATTGAAACTGATGTCCAATTTTACACAATTGGCCTTTGGAGTAACATTTAATTAGTAGACAAGAGAGGAAATCTATTCAGTCTTTGTGAAAAAAATGTGAGTTTTGTGGATTTAGCTTCGCTATTGGAGATGTTAACATTTTGCTGAGAGACCCAAGTAGTCGCCGTACCCTCTGTTGCCAGTGGTTTTGCAAAGCATCATGTGATCTTCCGTTTATTGTGCTGGCATTTCTTAGGAGGGAAATCATTAGGTTGTAGTCGAGGTAGCACCAGAATTTGACAATTTTTTTTTCTGTTTCATTACAGCAGCATGCTTTTGCCTTATATAATGATAAAGTAATCCATAATGTACTTTGCAACAGTGTACTGTATTTAGAGGCCTTAAATATCTACTCATGAGACTACAGATTTCAATCTAGTCTTTTACAAAGTCTCTATGCTTATAAGAAGGTAGGAACTGTTTTGCTTGTGCTGATCCATAGAAAAATCAAAATGAGTCCTCACCATACAAACACTTATCTCAGTGGAGAGCAGAAAAACAAAGTGTTGCATCCAGGATATTACATCCATGGCCAGTGTGCAGATTGACCTTTCTCCTTTGCATCTCTGTGGGAGTTTTATCTTTGGACAGAGATACGAGATGCTGATTCATTTGATTCCTGACAGCTTTTTGAGTGGTGCAATTGGGAAAGTGGCATAAGAATATTTACATAAGCAGAACTCATTCCTGTAGATCAGCTGCTTTTCTTTCTCCTGATTTTGCTAATCCTCAAAGAAGATCTTCTGTAGGATCTTTGGGAAAAGGAGAAATTAGACCATGAAAGGGGAAGGGTTGCCCTCATCATCTTGTCACCTCAAGACAAATGGATTTTTAAATCTTTTCTCCTAAAAAGGCCAAAGAGAAAATCAAGTTTTATTATTTGGCCTCATCAGCATGAATCGTATAAAACATAGCCATGCTAAGAGGTCCTCACCTGTGCAGAGACCGACAGAGCTGCTGGACAAACCTCTGTTTCTCTTGAGTCAGGCAAAAATTTTGGAAGAATAGTCAGGAACCATGTGCATGCATAAAGTCAGCGAGAGGCACTCCTGATTTTGTGTAGGCGAAGAGCTAGGTGTCTGTTCTTCAGTAAAAATAAAGAATTGGGTGTTTTAATCTACATGCTGTGATGCTGTTAAAGCTTGATGTCTGGCTCTACTTAGAGCACTGCAATCGTGTTAAAGGACTGATGACAGGCATGAAGTAACTAAACGCTCAAAGTGTACTGTGAGCAGCTATCAACAAAAAGAGCCTTGAATTAAATCCCTGCCCCTAGACTTGAGCAGATCTCTCAGTCCTCACTGAGGAAGCTTCTCTGCTCTGCTTTATACTAGTCCCTCTCGGCACACATTTTATGAGAGACAAGGGGAAGAGGAAACAAGAAGGGGAGGGGGAGGAAGGATGAGCTCACTTGCTGCCAACCACTTTATCTCTCTCCAGCTATTGTTCTAATAAGCTCCTTCCCATTATGTCATAGAGCCTTCATAAATATCGAAATCACAGTCATTTATTAGAAGACGAATAGCTGACTGTGTGCTTCTGTATGTTTTGTATGACATCTGGAACATTTTGAATATGATGAATGATAACAAAAAAAGGGTTCTTGCCTGACTTGTCTCTTCAAAGAGACATCAAAGAACAGTGTTAAGGATGCACTGGAAAAGTGATGGTATTTTGCTACTTGGATGCATGTTTCAGGGAAGATTCACTGAAATCCTGGTCTACCTCTCCTGTTGGAGGAGAGAAAGTGGGTATCAAAAGAAACAAATGCTGAATTAGTCAGTTGAATAAACCTTTTGAGAGGATAGTGAATCCTTAAAAAGCCATGCTTTAGTATTCAGAATAGAGTCCCAAGCAATCAGCGTAATTTCTTGGTGTGAATTTGACAAAAATATAACCTGGTCTGAAATCTTCACCAAGACACAGCTTCCACAGAATTCTCTTACTAAAGGCAAAACTAGTCATATGTGAACAGAAGGTTGGTATCTGGTTCAAATCCCAACACTCCATCTGTCAGCTTAAATATTAAGAAATTGGTAATGCGAGGTCAGTGGGGGCACTTCATATAAAGCATAAAACAGTGCTGTGTTTCAGATGATTTCCAGAAGGAAAACGCAAGGGAAGAATTGGAAATCATCTCTAAAAAAGATGTCAGATTTTGTCTGACGAGGCTATTTCACAGTCTGCCAATGTTTATTGTGAGTTTGTTTTGTTAAATCTACAGTGTGGTCTTAATATTTTCCTTAAGATACTGAAATAGTGAAGATAATAGCAGAGTTACCTAGCACTTGCTGCTTTTCTGTATATTCTAGCAAAACTGTGAATTTGATAAATCTTTGTCTGAAGAAAGGCTGATAGATCAAATTTGGTAATTTGGTCATATCTTAGTGGAAGGTAGATTGCCACAAATCATACTTACGACAATTTTTTGCCTTTGTTAGTGAACGCTTGCCATATTAGACTCCTTAAGACTGTTCCTCCTGCTTCATATGATGAAGACAAAATACTTGCCACTGTGGCAAGCACACAGATCCTTTTTTAAGAACATTCATGTAAACTGAGTCTGCACCGCTGAAACGAAGAACTGTTACACTGCCATACAGTAGGGAAATTTCATTTCCCCCAAAACACAGTGCAGTGGGTTGACCTTGGCTAGCCACCAGGTGTCCATCCAGCGGCACTAGAACTCCCCTCCTCAAATGGACAGGGGGAAAAAAAATATGATGAAAGGCTCATATGTTGAGATAAGGCCAGGAAGATCACTCAGCAATTACTGTCACGGGCAAAACAGACTTCGCTTGGGGAAATTAATTTAATTTATTACCAATCAAATCATAGTAGGATAATAAGAAATAAGAACAAATCTTAAAACACCTTCCCCCCACCCATCCCTTCTTCCTGGGCTCAACTTCTACTCATGATTTCTCTACATCCTTCCCCCAAGCAGCACAGGGGGACAGGGAATGGGGGTTGTGGTCAGTTCATCACATGTTGCCTCTGCCAGTCCTTCCTCCTCACAGTCTTCCCCTGCTCCAGTGTGGGGTCCCTCCTACAGGAGACAGTCCTCCATTAATTTTTCCAACATGGGAACTCTCCCATAGGCTGCAATTCTTCAGAAACAGACTACTCCAGCATTGAGTATCCCACAGGGTCACAAGTCTCACCAGCAAACCTGCTCCAGTGTGGACTCCTCTCTCCGCAAGTCCACAGATCCTGCTATGAACCTGCTCCATCGAGGGATTCCCATGGGGTCACAGCCTCCTTTGGGGCCCATCCACCTGCTCTGGCGTGGGGTCCTCCATGGGCTGCGGAGTATATATCTGCTCCACTGTGGACTGCCACAGGCTGCAGGGGGACAGCCTGACTTCACCATGGTCTTCACCAGGAGCTGCAGGGGAATCTCTGCTCTGGCACCTGGAGCACCTCCTTCCCCTCCTTCTTCACTGACTTGGGCGACTGCGTAATTGTTTCCATCACATATTCTCATTCCTTTCTCCCAGCTGCTTTTGCACAGCATTATTTTGCTCTTCTTAAATATGTTGTTAAGAGGCATCACCACTGTTTCCAAATGGCTCAGCCTTGGTAATCTTGGAGCTTGCTAGAATTGGCTCCATCCAACATGGGGGAAGCTTCTGGCATCATGTCACAGAAGCCACGCATGTAGTCCCCCCCAATACCAAAACCTTGCCACATAAACCCAATACACATAATTCTTTTCAGCCAGCAGAGACCAGCGGAGGTCATTGTAACAGTGTTAAATCCTGCAAGTTCACATTGAGAGGGTTGGAGAGGCTGCTGGAAAGGAGGTATGAGTAAAACTCTAGTAGTTGCCAAATTGCTGTACTAAGGTTGAATTATTGAGAAGATGCAAAGAAATTACAACAAAAAAAACGTAATAGCTCGAAGAATGCAGTTTGGTTTAAATACTGGTATGCTGGGAAGAAAATAAAAGAAATAGACATAGTCTATTTGAAGCTTGGTTTACACAAGCACATATGATTTCCTGTGTGGGCATTTGTTACTGGTCAGGTGGGTGTAAGGTAGCTGAGAAAAGATATCAGTAAACACTAAACCTCAATGTCTGAGCCCTGTTGTAAAGCGAAAAATGTTAGCTCAGACACAGTTAACATAGTAATGCAACTAGATGTCTTCGAGACAGAAATCTGATCAATCCTGGACACCTTGGACTGAAGATCAGAAGCTCACAACTCTGATTTGGACAGTGGCACCAAAACACTTCAGATTTTTGAGATTATTAAAATCTTGAAGTTATGGCTTGGTCTGAGATAAGCTCTCACAGAACAATGTAACAACTTGCCTCTTAGCTAAATTGCTGCATACCTATGACTTCTTGTAGTTGAGTCTATGATGGCGTGTGGTTTTTTTCTTGCACCTACAATTTCCCCAGATTACTTTAATGCAGCCTGTTAGCAACACTTTTCTGACCATAACTGAGCTTCTAATACCAGATATTTATGAAATAGTTTGTACTTTTGAATTGACTACTTATAGGAAGGCTTTTTTCCTGCACCTTAGACTTACTTAAAAAATATACATTCTGCTCATTGTCTTCATACCTGAGATCCCTTCTGTTCTTAATATGCTAAAAAATTAATCCTTTTTCTATTTCCAATAACGTGCTCTTCATGCTTAAAGATACAGACCAAAGCTGAGACTTGGAGGGGAACTGCAAAATAAAGCGGGCTTTCATGCCAAGTTATCCTGGTTTTAGTGATGGTACTGCGATGTGATGATGTTAGTCAAAAGATCTTCTGTCAAGTAAATTCAAATGATGTTCATTAGTTTTCAATTGAGTCTTCAAGCTTTTCAGTATCTTTTTCTGCTTTTTTTTCTTTGGAGGGGGCAGTCTTCTTGGATGGTTCATTTTCTGACACCAGCCAGAAGTCATCTTCAGTATTCTGAGAGGGAAGGAATCTTCAAAGAGAAGCACAACACCCTTCTCTCCCTGTGTGTACACCAGCCCCTTCAAACGATGCTCGGTGACTGACATCTTCCTTTGCGTACTGCCGTATCTTGTCAAAAGTGATGGAAACATACTGCGTGGTTTTCTGAATTCCCTTTGAAAATCTAATTTTGACTTTAAGTTCTAAGTAGCACAGTCAACCTACGATATCCCATCTAATACTGTTACAGTTCAGCCTGACAGTAATCACAGTGACTTTTAAGGTAAGTTGAATAGGAAGGGTGGCAAAAATGAGATCTTCCATCAGTTTACCATTGTCTCAATTTTCACAATGATTGCTTGAGAAATGCTTTTATTTTTGTTCTTTAAGAATCTGTGAATCAGTGTTTATTGTTGACAGAAAAATATGAAATGTAGTTTAATATTTAAATTTTTTTTGAAAAAAACTTATTTCACGTCAAGAAAATTTTCTTTTTGGTGTGGATACAGTTTTGTTTTATGGCAGACCAATATTGGCCTATTGCCCTTTGCTTGTTGAATGGTGGTTATGTTGCTATTGTTTTGTTTCTTGGGACCTGTGATAGGTACAAATAAGAAAGTTTGTCTTGAAAGTTAGGGCACTGATAACTTAAAGGGTAACTACTGTTGTGTCCAAATATCTCAGAATATGCTTACTCTGGCCAATATTTCTACATGAGAGAAGTATTGGGATTTCCATCAAAATATTTGGCATTTGAGAGTCAGAATAAAAAGGACAAGGTATCTTATTGCTTCCTTAAACTTTCACTGAGGTACTATTACTTGAGCTTAGATCTTTATTTTAAACAGCATATTTTTACCTCCAATTCAGTGCAGCAGCAATGTGGTCAGAAACCTTCCAACTAGAGGAAACAAGGCTGAACCCACTGGGTAACACAGTCCTTATGAGTTGTGGCAGTTGCAGGCATTATGAGACTTTTCTCATATGGATTGTGGTCTACTAATTCAGGTGCTTTATTCGAATTTACCAAATCTGCTGTTCCTGGCTCCTGAAGGAAAAGGGAAGAAACCATGAGCTGTGTATCTGTATTGCTTTAAACAAGATTGGAGACCACAGCTGCAGGGCAAGAACAGGGAAACAGGGGGCAATGGTACTGTAAGTCACCCTTGTTTTCACACTAAACTTAGAGTCTGCCAGCTTCTTCTGAAAAACCTTTGGTATAAGAGATGCTGGGATACTTCATTTGCATTAAATATTTTGCTGTGGGCATACAAACTGCTCTGTAAAATACGTTTTAGTAACAAGTTCCTCAGGCGTTTGTAACAAGTATCAGCAAAGGTGCTGCGTTCATTTGAACTTATGCATTTGGGGATTACACTGACTAATAATAGCCTATGATGTACTGTGGACTATGTCAAAGGTAGTAGATGGTCACATAACACTTCCTTCAACCTGAACTGAAGGAGAAGGAGCTTTATTTGGCTTCAGCTATCAGACAAGACTGGGTAAACTCATAGTCTGTGTGCTCCACCAGTCTGACAGCGGCAGTAAGAGACAGGCATAAGATTGCTGGACAAGGCGTAATACCTTCACCGAAGTCATGCTTGGAAACCTTTGTTAAGGAAAATGTGCCACCAGTTATTTTCCTCCATGTTTATGACCTTGTACACAAATAATAAAAGTAGTACAACAAAGAAAAACTAACGGACCAGTTTCAGCACATGACATCTCCAGGGCTGCAGTAGTAGATGACTGCTTGGGAAAGAAGTGACACAGAAAACACTTGTAGAATTGTGTCATCAAGAAACCAACACATTTAGGATGCAAACATTTAGTTACATGTGCACATAGAGCAGTTAACCACAGCAAATTTGTCATAAGTAAATTGTGAAGGTTTTATTCCCTGAAAACATACATTAGATGAAGATCTGGAGTAGTACAACTATATTAAAGTCTTCAAGTACATCCTGCAAGTAATTTCTGGCTAATGAGAAAGATATATTGCTATTAATTGAAAGATTGCATCACCTTTTGTTATTATTCATGTCTGTCCTTGTGTTCTTTTCACCTGAATGCAAATTAAAAAGTAATATATAAATCAATTAAAGTATAAATCATATCATGCCTAGCAAAATGTGTAAATATAAACAAAATGAAGGTACTTGGAGAGGCTATGTACTATATCATAATGAAGAAATATATTACTGCTTAGATGCAGTAGAAAACATATGAAATACTGTCATAAAAGTGAAATATGTGTGGAAATTTGCATACATTATCATATGTAAATTAGCATGTATAAAAGTAAAATGAACTCAATTTTGGAAGTTGTGATTTTCATATTAATAGCTGGCATTCTAGCTCTGCACTGAAAATGTCATTGCAACAGTAGATCCAAAACAGGAAAGGAGAGTGAAATCTGGAGTCCAAAGAAACGTAGTCAATGTTTGTTATTAGGGATGATCTGTTCTTTTTATGAAACACCTTAGATCCCTAAGTGAGACATGTTCTAGAACATAAGAATTTTTTATTTGCTTTATTATGTTAAAATCAAGGTACATGCCTAGGAAACAAATATGCCAACAAGTGGTATATGCTTGTTCTACCACTCTCCCAGGCTAAGGAATTACAGTATTGCTGTAGCCCTTAATCTCCATTTTGCCTGGGAAAAAATGATTGCCAGATGGCACATGGCTATTTTTACATGTTGTATGGCAAGTTTCCAGCTGATAATTATGACATTACTGCAACAGTCTGTGTTTTGTGTTATGAATATTTGGCGCTTAGCTTAGTAACCACTCCTCAGAAGTGGTTACTTCTACTACTCTCTTTCCTCCCCCGCCTTTCTCTCCTCTCTTCCTCTCTGCCTCTGTCATGGTCAGCTGAGACAGAAATGAAATTCAGAAAGTACTCTCTAAGAAAGCAATAATCTTTCCCTGGGTCTACAATTCAGACATGAAAAAACAGACAGCAAGCAACAAATATCCCTTCCTTTAATACCTTCTCACTGCCAAAAATTATATTTTCTGATTTTGTATAATTTGTTTATATTTTCATGCCTTAGATTCTATCAAGGGCAAGTCAGGAGAGATTGTCTCATTCATTGAACATCAGAAGAACCATGTACCTCAGTAGTCAATTTGCTGCTGATGCTTTCAGACCTGTCATATGACATCTATGTTACAGCATTCAGTCATCTATTTTATTAGCTATCTTGCTTTAAAGCCTCCCAGGGAGGCTGTGTGAGGGAGGGAGAAACTGAAAGCAAAGGTAATTGTAATTACAGTCATTTTGTACTATTATGTCGTAGTAATAAATCTAGAATTGCATTGTAACACTCCAGAGTAGACCTGAGTCTTAAAGCTGGAATTAATAGCTGTACTTTGTTAGCCTACCAACTTGTATACATGGGAAATGCAAAATTCTGAAGTGAGGAGGGAAGACATTATAATATTTTTTTATTCCAAGTCTGGAAGCCTGTCCTGATTATCTTAACTCCTCTGAGGATCATATAATTTACCTTGAATTTCTTAGAATCCTACCTCTGTAATCCTTTTAACGCTCTTCAAAACATAATATATTTTTAAGGAAACAAATCCATAAATGCAATAAAAATGTTCGTGCATACAGTGGTATGCGTAAACAAGAGATGGGGAGGTGGAGCATAACAAGAAAATGGAAAGTTAGTATGTTTCAGGTCTGTTGCTATAGAATGTTTTTAAATGGTTAATTAAGATTCATAAACATTTGCCAGCTTGTTTCCCAGTTTCAATGATAAAAATAAAATGCTATGTGGCATAAGTGACAATTAGTCCCTTGTGTATAAAGAAGGACCTGGTGGAAAGCTGCGCATTTCCAAACCGTATTTTGCTGCTTAGACAAACTGAATGTGAATCATGCATAATTTTGCACTGCTGTTTCTTTATTTATTTGCTTTTAGCACATACTTTAGGCTAATTAATCATGTAGAGTATCCTTTGCTATTCCCCACCCCAAATAAATTAATAATTTGTTTTGCTGGAGATGAAATGCAGTAGTTTTCTCTGAGAAGCACAGAAGTACAAAGCAAAGGCAAACAGGAAAAATACCTTTTGAAGACCTGTTTAATGCTCCTTTACTAAAAAAAAAAATATTCAAAGGACCAATGCTCCACACTTCTCTTAACTACCTGGTCTTCAAGAGGGGAGCATGATCCAGCAGGAGACTGCATATGCTCAATCCAATTCATACACGCACTGGCCAGAGGTACAGAATAATTCTGAGGGAAATAAGGAGCTCTACTTAAAGAAAGCAGGAAAAAGCAAGTTTCAGAATGAGACAATCTTTTTGAACATTAAAAAGAAAAAAATCTGGTGAATAATATGAAGAAGCTATGCAGCTAGGTTCCTCTTCTCATTAAAAAAAAAAAAATGGTGTCTGTATAAATGGAAGCTATAATGCAAGTATCTGCAGAAAACTGAGGGCTTTATTAACAACTCAGTTAAGTTATAAGAATAAAATGAAAATAATAGGCAAAATGTAATGACAGAACAATGATTCTAAGTTTTTGTGCTAATGAAAATTTTGAAGTAAAAGAAATTACACATGCTAGACATCTCATGTCAATGGACTGTGTTCTGCCTTTAATGATGGATCTCATTACAATTGAATGTGGCTTTAATCCTCTTGTCTCTTGCTGCACTGATTTTGAAGATTAGCATTCTGGGAGACTGAGTCATCAGGTTATTCTGAACAAGTTTTGCAATCATTGACTTTGAGTGGAGTTCTGATCAGTGTAGTACAAGGTTAAGATAATCCTTGCTCTTCTTGACATTTTGCCTCTCATTTTCTGTTAGGGAGACAATCAGCTGGCTGTGAAAGATTTAACAAGTGAAGGTGTTTTAAAGTATTCTCTAAAACCAAGTTAATGGCACAAAATAATGGGGAACCAACCTATTATAAGGCCTAATTTAAACATACTTTGCCAAATTAAAATGTAGCCTTTCACCTGTAGTGCTGAACATCCTATCCACATTTGTCTTTTCATTTAACTTCTGCAGGACAGCTCAGTTTGACATGTCTAAATACATGAAGCTGAAGGCAGGTAAGACTGATACCAGACCATATTTTTTCTCCAGTAGTATGCTGCCTTACTGGACATGTGTGAAGGAAGTTCATGTGGTTCTAGTTTTCCAAGTGCAAGAGACTGGCATAGTGAGGATTTATGTAAAATCTCCTCAATTTACCAAGATTTGTTTTCCAGACTGAAGGCCACTCCCACTCTTTATGCTGGTGTTTTAAAGTTGAATCTGCTTTTGTTCTTGCTTCTGCTGGACTGTGATGGTCAAAGGAACTAAGAAAACTGGTTGCCAGGAATTAGATGCAGAGTGGATCACTCATGTCTGAAAATCCTAGAGAGAGAGATTCTGCAGGTGGTACTTAATCAAAGCTTCCTGCTGTTCTTAAAAATTACTCTGCTGTGTTAGTTTTTAATCTCAGTAAAAAGTACATACATCTTTACCAGCACTAATCTAACAAATTTATGTAAATATTGCCCTAGCTAAGCTTCATGTCTTTGTAAGTCTACTGAGCCGACATATGTTATTTACAAAAAGCAAGCAATGCAACATCTAGAAAAATAAGAAATACCTTAATACGCAGAAATGTCTTTCAGGAGACCCTTTCACCTCTTGGATTTGCTACACTCATCTTTCTCTTAACGTGTTTCACAAGATGCTGATTTCTTCTGTGCATTGTTTGTTGCTGCATTTGCACCCTGATCTTTTGTCAGACAAATTTTCACTCTCCCTTTTTTTTTTTTTGGTGCCCTTTTTTCTGTGTGGTTGATTGGTTAATTTCTTTCCTGGGACGTGGGTCAGTTTTCTTCATTGTTTTGTAGCTACAAAATGTAGCTACATGTAGCTACATGTAGCTACACCATTTATATGCTTCTTATAGATAAGTGTCTACGTAAATTAGTTCCTTATACTCATTTAGCAGGCATCATGATAAGGTAGACAAAGGGATGTGTTGTATTCATACTCTCAGTTCTTACATTAAAGTAACCAGATATTATTTTAAAAAACTCATGAGAATAAAAACTATTCTAATGACATATTTCATAGAGGAATACACAGCTACTGCTCTGTATAATTAAACAACAAGATCATTACATATAAATGCAGATTAAAGAATATGCTCTGACATATGAGTATGTTTTGCAAAATCAGGAATGGATACATTGCTTAGGAAAAACATCAAAGACAAGTTTGAATCAAAATCTCCTTTTCCTGCAAATTAACTTCTTCAAAGCTTCAATTATTCTTTGTTTCTTCCCATTCTTGAGTTATATTTTCTAGTCTGATATCCAGCATTAGAAACTTGAAGATCTAGAGAAGAAATTGATGCTGACAATAATATATTTATTTTACACATTCTTCTTCTCCAGAAATTTCTAAATTATTTATGTTGTTTAAAAAGTTATTGAAAGGGAGAGAAATAGTATTTAGGATAAAAAGAGAAGAATACTGTCTGCAAGAAAAACTCAATGGAAAACAGTCAGTGTAATATACATGCAGCTCATTGTATATGCTCCAGCTCACAAAGAATTTCTTATTAATAGATATTTTTTTGTTAATGATAATTTGCAAGATCTCCATTGAAAAAGACTGCTTTAAAAATATTTTATGGAAGTGTGGAAAAGCCTTTAAAATTTTTTAAATATTTGGATTTCATACTTTCATAAAAGTTTCGGGTTCTGTTAAAAATGGTTCCCTGTTTTAGAAACATATATTAATTATGTTCAAAGAAAGCTGAACAAAATTAATATTACCCCAAAAATGAAGACCTTTAAAAATAAAACAAGTACTTTATCTACATTTTTGGTCACTGAGAACTTTCAGGTGCTCAACTTTTCAACTGAACTGGAAAAAAGGTTTTTTGAGAAAATCCTACAGAGCAGAAATACCTGTATATAACACACATCTGTCTTTTCACTGTGGCGATATTCATAATGTTAAATTCACAGCCACTGCTTCTCAGTCAGGATTGATTCATTGTCTGTAACTGATTCAATTATCATTGTGAGCTCTGACAGCTAGTTTTAACTGAGGGTAGGATTCATTGGATTTTTAAACACAAAATCTTGGCTTTGAATACCAGGTTCCTCGTTCAGCATTTAGGGTGGTTTTGTACAGAACGCAGAACAGCACCTGTTCTATAAGAAAAACACAGGACTTTTTCTTTTAAACAGGTAGGGACAGGGAAAAGCTCTATATGGTTTGGTGAGGGAGATGGGTGTATTTAATGAGTGTGTACATGTGCTATCCTTTTTTTCTTTGATTATCTCATCCAGAATTTTCTGCTTCCTGAAGCATCAACTATACTGACTTTAGAAATTTTAACAACAAAAGAAATTATATAACGAAGACAAATATTAAATCCATATAACTGAGACATGTGTATTAACCTTTGTATCTCTCCTCTACTGCCCTATACTCATTTTTCACCTTTTATCATCTTGTTCTCTGTGTCATTAGTTGATCAAATAGCATTTAACAAATACTTTTAAAATAGTATATGAAATTTAAAAACAATTATTTAACAATTATTTCCCTGAGTTCTGTGGTCTATTATGTTAGAACACAATCTGTGAGCATCAGAATTACAAATATCACTGTCATTACATTCATTTTAAGATTTTGCTTTGCTTGTGCATGCAGTTATTTTGTTTGTGGTGTTATTATTCTCAATATTCACAAACTTTTTTAAACAACTTAGAGGAGACAACAGAGAACCTGCCTTCTTCAATTGCCTCTTTACAAAACTTACACACATTTGGCAGTATGTATTTCAAGACCAAGCTGACGTAGCAGGGGAGAGCAAAAGCTGCTGGTTGGGAATGGAGTGTAAAACCTCAGTGTATTTTGGATGTTTACTTTACATCTAACACAGATTATTTCAACTCCAGCACTGAAATTTTAGGAATGTCTTTATACTTGTACGACTGTGTGTGTCTTTATGCACACATATGTATACACACCTGCATACACACACAGAGGTATATACACGTATGTGTCTCTGTGAATTACCCTTTTTAATTGTGCTTCTGTGTGTGTGCGTACTTTCATATTCACTTAAAATTGCGGTGGAATTACTATTATTGTAAAGTGTTATCACAACTACCAAAATCAATTAACTTTATGGTAGAAATGTGGGCAGAGTGACACACTTGTTTTAATACATTGATGCTAATTCTAAATCTCGCATTTGTCCTTCAACAGTCTTTGAAATGTGCTGTCACTAGGAAAGACAATTTTAAGTCCTTGTCACCCTGCTGGTGTATATATGGGTGCTTCAGCTTAAGGGGCAGCATGTAGAAAACCTATTTTATTGTCAGTTGAATCTACCAGCTTTTCATACTTTTGCATTTCTAAGGCTGATAAAGGGGGGATTTTGGGAAATGAGCATTGCCAGTAAACCACACAAAATACATCCCTGAAAAGTTAAGGCCCCACCTTAAAGTTGCAAAGACGTTAAAGTGCCTTATACAGCTTAGGAAAGCATGAGTGTAGTTAGGAGTGAGCTGTTTCTTATAGCTGACACAGAGACTGCCCTGGACAGTCTGCATGTACAAACACGTGCGAACACATGCAGACTGAATTTGTGCAAGGTTCTCATCACTTCCACCTCTATTTACGCACCTACATGTACAAGGTGTGCTATAATGTGTAGCAAGCCAAAGTTACTCTCACGAATGTGTATGTATATCTTATTATGAGTATAGAGAAGATATTATTTCAGGCTGGTCTAGACTGAACAGGGAGCAAAGGAGAGCAAAGCAGATCCTACAGCCAAGACTGCTGTTGACTGGCTGCTTTCCCCTTCGCTAGGTGTTTAACAACTGTTGAAAGGAGATGAAGCTTTGCTTCCAGCACCAGCCTATCCATCAGCATGCCAGAGGAGAAGTGTAAAGTGGAGCACCCTACCACTTGGAGTCGTGCTGCCTTTCTAAACCTTGCCCCGTATGGGGAGGAATACTTTAAACATTGGAATCAGCCCTGTTTTAGTCTGTAGGGAAAGGTAAACTTGCTTCTTTGAGTGAGTAAGAGATATCATCACTGGAAATAAGAGAGATAAAAAGAGAAACATCACATCCATTTGTAAAAAAGGTAGAAAGAAGGAAGCTGGTAACACTGACCGATCAACCTCACCTCTGTGCCCAGTAAGATCATGGAACAGATCCTCCTGGAAGATATGTCACGGCACATGGAAGATTGGAAGGTGGTTGGAGACAGCCATGGCTTCACCAAGTGCAAATCATGCCTGACTAATCAATCAAGCCTTCTACACCGGAGTGACTGCATAAGTGGACAACAGAAGGGCTACAGATGTTATCTACCTAGACTTCTGTAAGGTCTTTGAAAAGGTCCCCAAAACATTTTTATTTCTAAATTGGAGTGATATGGGTTTGATGGGCGAACTGTTACATGGACAAGGAATCGGCTGGATGGCCAGGTCCAAAGACTTACAGTCAATGTCTCAATATCTCAAAGTAAGGAGTGGTGTCCCTCAGGCGTCCGTATTGTGGCAAATACTATTTCATGTCCTCATCAATGACATAGACAGTGGGATTGAAAGTGTCCTCAGCAAATTTGCAGATGACATCAAGATGAGGGTGTAGTTGATATGCTTGAGGGATGGGATGCCATCCAGAAGGACCTTGGTATGCTTGAGGAGTGGGCCCATGTGATCCTCATGAAGTTCAACAAGGCCAAGTGCAAAGTCCTGCACCTGTGTCGGTGCAATCTTCAATATCAGCATAGACTGTGTGATGACAGGATTGAGAGCAGCCTTGCTGAGGAAGACTTGGGGATATTGTTAGATGAAAAATTAGATATGAGCTGGCAATTTGCACTCGCTGCCCAGAAAGACAATTGTATCCTGGGCTGTACAAAAAGAAGTGTGGCCAGCAGGCTAAAGAAGGTGAATCTCCCCCTCTACTCTGCTCTCATGAGACCTCACCTGGA
>VYZM01007345.1:694-74486 GCA_013398915.1 Dromas ardeola
AACATGAACTGGCAATGTGTGCTTGCAGCCCAGAAAGCCAACCGCATCCTCGGCTACGTCAAAAGAAGTGTGGCCAGCAGATCAAGGGAGGTGATTCTACCCGTCTACTCTGGTGAGACCCCATCTGGGGTACTGCATCCAGCTCTGGAATGCACACCAACATAAGAAGGACATGGACCTATTGAAGTGAGTCCAGAGGATGTCCACGAAGATGATCAGAGAGCTGGAGCACCTCTCCTATGAAGGTAGGCTGAGAGAGTTGGGGTTGTTCCGCCTGAAGAAGAGAAGGCTCTGGGGAGACCTTATAGCAACCTTTCAGTGCTGAAAGGGGGCCTGCCGGAGAGATAGGGAGGGACTCTTTATGAGGGAATGTAGTGATAGGGCAAGGGGTAATGGTTTTAAACTGAAAGAGGGGAAATTTAGATTAGGTATTAGGAAGAAATTCTTTACTGTGAGGGTGGTGAAGCATTGGAACAGGTTGCCCAGGGAAGCTGTGGATGCCCCATCCCTGGAAGCATTCAAGGCCAGTCTGGATGGGGCTCTGAGAAATCTGGTCTAGTGGAAGGTGTCCCTGCCTATGGCAGGAGGCTTGGAACTAGTTCATCTTTAAGGTCCCTTCCAACCTAACCCATTCTATGATTCTATGATTCTTTGATTCTATGTAGAGTATTTGGTCAGCTAATGTGGCCTTGAGGTCTGGGCAGCTATTGTGGCCTTGTGGCCACGGATTAGGATGCCTAACTGAAAGAGTTCCTATTTTCAACTAGACACATGAGATTGAGCACGCAAATTAAGTTCCCACATTTAACATCTGACTATTTTGATTTCACTCAATGGTATTCTGAAGATCTCCATTTTAGTTTCCTCATTCTTATTAATCATCTTAAGAAGCATGAAGAAATGTCCAAAGGTTAAAAAGTATGTCTGCCCACTTTTGTTTGGTTGGTTTTGCCTGTTTTTTTTCTAACCCTATCACCTCTTCTAATAAAAGATACCATTTGTCATGACAAGCTAGTGGTGTCAGATATCACAGATGAAGTATATACACTGTCTCTGTGCATTTCAAGACTGTATGTCGGACTTGTCAGTTCAGGTTCTCTTGAATCTATGAAATCCTGATTTCTATAGGGAGGCAGACACATCTCTCCAACCATTCTCCAAGGGGGAATGCTGCTGTCCTTCTCCAGCTACTTGACTGGAGCCTCCACACTTACCATCAGGAAGAACTCCATACCTGACTAATGTCAAATTTACCTTAGAGATGCAGGGACACCACTTCTTATATACAGAAAATCACTCTGGAAACATTCTGATTGTCACCTTCACTAACAGACTGATTGACCAGCCCAGTTTTGTCCTCCCAAGCACTCCTCAGAACCAGACCGGGTACAGACAGTGCAAATTGCTGCTGCTGTCTTTTTCTGGGGGAGGTTCTCAGTCCTTTTCTACATTTCAGATGAGGCTATATGCAAGGGAACTGGAAGAAGGAGAGACCCACCTCGTACCCACCTGGGTACGAGAGCTGAAATCCCTTCCCAAGGAAATAATTTCCCTGGGAGAAAATTAGTGTTATTTCTCCAGTCTGCAGACATCTTCTGGGTTACTGGTTCAATACCTCTGCACTGGATATTAAAGGGTCAAATCTAGATGTTGTAGTACCCATGTATCTTTAAGAATTTAGTTCTAAGTAGTTGTTTAAAGCCATATAATAAATTTCTTACAGGGCATGAGGGCAATCCCTCCCCATCTTTTCCCACTTCCTAAACACTGTGTCCCATCTCCATTGCTATCCTCCACACAGAGATAGTGCCCTGTGTTTTATTAAAAGGATTAGAGGGTTAGACTCACAACCAAAAATAATACGTTCAATTTGAGCTATACCTATAAAGATTTATATAGCATAGCCTTTGTATGTTTTCTGCTTTGTTTTATAATTAGTATTCCCTTTTCCAAACAATGCTTTCGTCACTTCAGGTGGTTTATTGCCCAAGTGGGAGTGTCTTGTAGTATCTAAATGTAGGGCTAAATGGTTGCTTCCCTTTCTGATTGGGATTTTCCAACATGCCAAGCTCCCCTTGGAAAGAAATTGGACTGAAATAGAAAACTACACCAGAAACCTGCAGAGTTATGGATATCTATCTCCTGGCTTTCCTCTGAACAAAGAGGTTGGGAACTTCATACTAAATTTTTTTGACCTTTCAAGACCCAACCAATTGCTACTTCTGATTAGTGATGTAGCAATTGCAAAACAACCCACATACAGACTGTGGCCCCAATTATGTAGAATTTACAGGTGTGTAATTGTGCTATGGTCTCACATCAACAGAGTGTGTTTCCACTTACCGCTGAAAGAGCAGCTAAATGTCACAGTCTGGTTTTAAATAGATTTTCCTGACAGATTAGTCAATTATTTCCATTTTCAAGATAGAGTACATCCATACAAAGTTTAAGTAACAAATCCATCTAAATCATCCACTGTCCCAATATTTTGCAGTAAGGATTAAATGTAAAAGTACTAGTTACATTTGATTAAAAATTTCAGATAACATGTGCATAGCACATTCTCAATGTGCTATTTCCAGCAGAAATCATTAACACTTGTTTCTTCAAGCCTCCTGCTCTCACAATTATTGAGTATCTTTACCTACATTCAGGTTGAAGCTTCATAACAGTCAATTAGGGTTTAATTTATCTTTCTCTTTTTTTTTTCCTGCTGAAATCCCTATTAGTAGAAGTATGAAGTTTGTTCTCTCATCTTGACAGCTCAGCTCTTTTTTTTAACATTTTCTGAATCAAATGAGCTTCAGCATGCCTATGGATTTTTGTTTTTACCTTAGACCACCTTTCTTGTAATGCTGTATAACTTCATCAGTGAAGACGTAGGAGTAGAATAAGCAAATGCAGACTCTTACACAATGTAGATGTATGCCAAAAGTAAGTTATTCTATAAATTCTAAAAATCAAGGCTAAGTTTCCATGAAAACTACTGCCATTTTCTTAGTAAAGTGTCTTAGGACACCCATTCTGAGGCACCTGCAGCTATGAAATGTTAATATTCCAGCACATATATACAATACATACCTTTACAGGAAGTTTTTGATAAGGTAAAATAATAAATAATAAGCTTTCATAGAAAAAGAAAAAACATTTATTTAGAAACATTTTTGCATTGTCTATTTTGCTCGTTTACCCTTTATTACTTGGAGTAGGGAAAGCAACATGAAATTCTCTTTTGCATTTTCTTTTTCCCACTGATTCTTCTTACCTGAAGAAGCAAACCACTTCTCCATCTCTGAGCACAATGACGAGCTACCTGATAACTTAATACTTAAATCATCAGCCATATTTCTCAGATTTTCAGAAGCTGAGGTCTAAAGGTAAGCTCCCCAACACAGACACACACACAAACATATCCCTTTTCTAGCACCAGTAATACTCATAATAAGAATATAAGCTATCCACATGTTGGCATGTGACTCATTTGGTTGCACTAGATTTTGCTTGATAAAAGTTAACTGTCTGAAGAAAAAATAAACACTGTCACAGAGCATGGAAGAGATGTTGTTTCTCCCGCTACAAAAATAATAAGTGTTTATTTTACAAAGCAAAACTAATTTTTTGTTGAATGAAAGTAAATGTGTACCAGAACACTATTACTAATGGTATTGAACTGTTGCAGTCTGATAAAGAAATAAGCTACTGATCAGCCAAATTACTTGAGTTTGTGTTTGTTTGTTTGTTTGTTTTTAACTTAATATCTTAAACTGTGAAATCTTTTAATCAGAAAAGGCTTGTTTCAAGAAAGAATGGAATTTTCCTACTTAACATCAGTGAGTTTTGAAACAAGATAAAATACAGCAACATCAAATTTTGAACTGTGTGTATTTTGTTTTACTCCATTCTTTTCTTACAGAGATATCAACAACAGTTTTATTACATTGCTGTCAGCAATAGACTGTTTTATGGACATGGTCATGTAAGTTTGATTCTAAGAAGATATTGAATATAATATATATAAACCTAAGACTACATCATATGTTTCAGGGTTAAATCCTTACCCAAGCACAAGTTCCATTAAGTAGAATCACAGAATGATGGGGTTGGAAGGGACCCCATGAGATCATCTAGTCCAATGCCCCTGCCAGAGCAGGGTCACCTTAGAGCAGGTTGCACAGGAACGCGTCCAGGCGGGGTTTGAATGTCTCCAGAGATGGAGACTCCACCACCTCTCTGGGCAGCCTGTTCCAGTGCTCTGCCACCCTCCAAGTAAAGAAGTTCCTCCTCATGTTGAGCTGGAACTTCCTATGTTCAAGTTTGTGCCCATTACCTCTTGTCCTGTCCCTGGGCATCATTGAGAAAAGCCTGGCCCCATCCTCCTGACACCCACCCTTTAAGTATTTATGAGCATTGATAAGATCCCCCCTCAGTCTTCTCTTCTCCAGATTAAAAAGGCCCAAGTCCCTCAGCCTTTCTTCATGAGAGGGATATTCTAGTCCCCTAATCATCTTTGTAGCCTTAGGTAGAACTAATGGAAAAGGTTACTAAACACTTTTGTGATGTGCTGATCAGATAGTGTTTTGGACTCACTCAGAATAGAGGACTTTATTGTTGCAGGGTAATAGCAATGCTACCCATCTTTACTGCATTTCAGGAACATGAGAAGAAGGCATTAGGCGAAACCTAACCTATGTCTCACAACTACAATAGGAATCACAAAGCCTATTATCTTCAGAAGAGAAAAGAGCCTACGTCTGTTCTTGGCACCTGCAGTACTGTCTTCAGCTGCCACACATTGCTGTTCTATGCACCTGAAGCTATCAAGGCCACCTGTGACCACAGTACCAGATGGAATCCACACCAATTGCTGGGTTAGACAAATGAAGTTCATGAATTATGAAGATCTTGGAGATTAAAATCTTGAAATGGCAATCTTCTACTTATTAATGACTGGGGAACAAGACATTTCTGCCTCATACATAGATGCATGAAGAGATGTTATGAGGAATATGGTAGTCTGTCATAGGGGGATATAAGGCCGCTTCTGCTCACTGCAGTTTGATTACAAGCAGTAAAAGGTGGCATATTGTGTCTGAACCTTTGCATGCATTTTTAAACATATTTTGCAAAATACTTTACCATTTGAAACTGCTAGCTTATCTTGGCATGGCTGGTGGCAATCTTGTCACATTGCATTACTCTGAAATCAAAGGCAGAGAGTTCACGAAAATGTAGAAAAATGAAAGGGAGATACAGTTCAGTTAAAATACAAAACAATTGTTCTTATCTCTTATTATATAGTATTTTAATGATTTTCAGGCAAATACTTAAAGATAAACATGAAAATACACTACTTGCTTCTTCCTTTTTGCTGTGAGAATGTACTTCTGGTGAGGTATGGATAAAGTACAGCATAACATCATTTAAAATATAATCATTTGTCCCAGCAAGAAAATCCATGTCAGCTCAGATAAACACCTATGCTTATCTGTGGTAAAGGGAAAGAAGTCCAAATCCTAGGCAACAGAAAATGTTATATACGCATGTTTGACTGAGTGTCTCTTTTCTCTCTGAACTTTATGTCTGGCTTGGAGAGAAAATTAGATGTTTCCATCTATTGTGGATGGAATCAGTATATTTTAATGTAAAATACATAAAATATATTTAAATAAGAATCCCATCATTCCATCCCCCAACACTAAGATGAGATTTAGAATTTTGTAAGCCTGCACGCCCTTGCTCCTGTGATTTTTACATTCCTGAGTGCATGTTGGCTGAACAATAGGAAAAAGGGAGAGTGCAGCCCAGTTATCTGGGACAGGATTTAACCCCAAATGCAGCCAGCTGATAAAAGCTATTCTGAAGAAAGAGATGGAAGGCATGTCAGTGGAGGCTCCCCTCGATGAACTCTGATAAGAAGTCCCAATGGGTCTCCCTAATTTTGATTTGGAGAAGCTTTTAAATTGAGTCTATTGTGCTATGTTGAGCTATGTTATATTTACATACCTATTTCTGGTCATGGATCCTGTTGATCCTGCTTCCAGTCCACAGACATGTCTTCTTGCCTGAACCTTGGCACTGCCTTGCCACCACGGTCCTGCCAAAAAGTCAGTGGACTCTGGACTGGCCCTGGTGAACATCCCCAGGCCAGTTCAGCCCTGCTGGGTGCTGTAGGATAGGGCCCTGGACAGGGTGTACCATGGCTGCCCTTCTGTGCTGCCTTTGAGGGCAGCAGGGCCTCGCAGTGCCCTGTCATAGATATCCCCAGGTGTGTCTACATGAGATGGTAGTCTACATTCCCAGCCCATGGAATTCAGAGAGCTTTTTAGTTCAGATGTTTTGGGGTTTTTTTGGTCCTTTGACTAGCTCTGCTAACTTTTTCAGCTACTCCACATTGACTTTAATATGGGTTTAGACACCATCTTAGCTGTAGATACCCACACTTATATGTCTTTATTACTGAGCTGAATCCCAGTCCTCTATTGTAGACAACTGAAATTAAGTGTCTGAATCTGGAATTGATTTAACCTATAAAGGCAGTTGCAGGGGACAGGATTTAAAGCTCCGTCTTTCTGAAGAAGATGTAAGGTTAAGGAGTTTCCTCATTTTTTTTGGTAAATTCTCCTCGTGAACTTTATAACCATAATATTGCTCAAACACTAAGGAATACCAACCATGATTCTAGAGCGCTAACTTGCAGTTTTCAAATGGGATCAATTCAGTTGCTCCTAATTAGACATTTAGTGTCACTTAAGATCTCCAGGGCAGTGTGCACATGTGTCTGGTGACTGTTCAATATGAATTTCTAGGGTAACCTCTAACATCCCAAATGGCAACAGGGGTTTATGTGTGGGAAACTGTTCCTCTGTAAAGAGGCAACATGCCACCCTCAGCAGATGCCCCTTTTGAAGAACCAAGAGTATAATTATCACTCTGTGGGTCACTGGGTTCCCATATTTTCCCAAGTCCCAATTATATACAGTTTCCATGATTCAAAAATACTGGGAGACCACATTTTCTTGCTAGAGTGCTAGAGTCCAAGAAATGGAATATGATTTGTAGTCTGAGAAAAGAGGAAAATGATTTGTAACATTAAATTTCAGGTATAACAATTCATTAACTAATTTGTTTGAGTGAGGTGAACATCCTCTGTAGAAAACTGAAATGCTGTAAGCTGAAGTCAGAAATGTGTTACAGAACTGCTAACAAAACATCTAATAATCCTTAGTACACTTTTTGAATTATGAAGATATTTCCAACCATAAAAAAGAACTAAAAAATCATATGCTTAGGCTGATATTACTAAACTGTGATTCAATGTGTATTTAGGTCATTTCTACTTATATTGCAATAGCTTGCTCATTGCTTGATCCTGTTTAGCTGCTAACACAGTTAAAACAACAGGCTTCAGTCTTTCTTGTCCTATAATCATTCATATTGTCTGTTTGGAGCATTTTCTTGTAACTTGATTGATCTCTGTGTATGAGAACATTTGGATGACTTCTTTTAGTGGCTTTGAAATAATATCCAATTTTAAAATTACTTTTTATGAGAGTAAAAGAGGAGCTTAAGGAATGTGTGTCAGTAAGCTCTTAGGCTAAGAGGCCCTTTAATAGTTTGAAATTTTCTGGATCATTGATTACAGTTCTACCTCTTTGGTTATTTCAGAATGACTGGTTTCCTTCAAAGAAGACAATACAAAGCAAAAGAGGCACAGGACTGCAATGTCAATTTATTCCAATCAATAAAGTTTCGAGGTATATACTATGATAAAGGGAAAAACAAGTCAACCCTGATTTTTAGCAAGAAGACTATAAAATGAATCATTGCACATTTCCAGATCTGCCTGCTTTGCAATGGATTTAGCTTTGGGGATGCCTGAAGGTCTCTTACCTTTCATAGAATATATTTTTTCCATGGTTATACATGGAAATGAAATGAATTTACTGAAGTGGAAAAAATGGCAGGAAATTGTGTCAAACCAGCTTTGCTTAAAATGTATAAATACTGAAGTTTTGACACACTTGCTTTCATCTGAAGGACAGGATATCCATAACTTAAGATATGAGAATAAACTTTTAGATAGTTTAATCAAATACATTATAAAGATTAATCTAATATATAAAGTAACTCCTAAACAGTTTAGATACATCTTCTAAAAGTAATTGTGACTAAATAATTCATTGAAGTCAACCTATTTAACTTTAATTCATGTGGAGGTTTAGCAATAATCAATGTTTGGAATACTGAAAAGCACTTTTATTTTGTATATGTGCATATATATACACAGACAGAAAAATATGTATGTAAAGTTGAGTGGACTGTAAACTATGTGGATTATGTGCCAACTGCAATCTAATAAAGGCATCAGAAAGCTCAGCAGAGGTTAATTTACTGTCTTTGCATGTTTTCTAGTCAATGATAACCTCATCATGCTGAGAGCAGATTTCCACTGGAATCAGAAATAGGCAGTGTAATGCTAGTTTAGTTTGGTTTACTCTGTATTTACTATTGTAGCACTTATTCTCTAACATTTTCTTTTTTCTGTTCTGTTTTCCACTTTTGAAGTACAATTGTTCAGAATTTTGTAAAAGCTCCTTGGGTGAGAGTTCTAAAATTGTATGGGACGATTGAAGTCAGTGAAAGCATATTGATTGACAGTTTGTGAGATCCTGTCTTTATGGATAGAGTCTAAAACACCATTTAAAAATAGATTTTTTTTCAGAGATTATCTTCCTTTTTTCATTAGTATCAATGCTGGGCTTTTTTCCCCCATGGCGGGTCAGTCTTGTCCAGCAACCAAACGCCCACCCAGCTGCTCACTCACTCTCCCCCCTTCAGTGGGAGAAGTGGAGAAAAATAAAATGAGAAAACTCACGGGTTGAGACAAAGATTGGAAGATTTATTACAAATTATTACTGTGGGCGAAACAGACTTGACTTGGGGAAATTTAATTTATTACTGACTAAAATAGATCTGGGTAGTGAGAAATGAAGACAAACATTAAAACAACAGCTTTGTCCCCTCTTTCTCCCAGGCTCAATTTCACTCCTTCTTCACTCCTCCTCCAGAGGTGCAGGGTGGACTGGGGAGGTTACCGTCAGCACACAGCAGTTTCTCTCTTCTGCTTCTTCCCTCACATTTTCCCCTGCTCTGGCATGGGTTTTCCATGGGCCACAGTTCCTTCAGGAGTATGCACCTGCTCTTCTGTGGCATCCTTCATGGTCTGCAGTGTAGGTATCTGCTTTGCCATGATCTATGACATACACCTATGACTTTGGTGTTTCTTCTGTTGTTTTTCACTCTTTTCCTTCTTTCTTCCTCTATCTACCCAGCACCGTTTAAATGCATTTTAGCAGAGGTGCCACCAGCTTGGCTGAAGGGCTCAGATGTGCCCTGTGGTAGGTCTGTTGGGGCTGTCTGGAAGCATCTGCATCCAACACAGGGCAGCCCTGGGCCCTCCTCACAGAGGCCACCCTGTAGCTCCCCACTGCCAGCACCATGGCACATAAACCAAATACATTTTCCTAAGTTAATGTAGTTTGGTGAACACTGGTGAATTTCTAAAAGTTTTATCTTTCCAGTTCATGTAAAATATAAATATATTGAACATTGTCAATGAAGGTGTAAATCAGCTATTTATTTTGATGAAAATAAACAAAAAACACTGCCAGTGTGTCTAAACACCTAGGTGTAATTTGCCACCATTCTCAGATGCTGTTTACATTTCACCCTCCTCTGCAGGAGCCTCCCAGCTCAGGCACAGGACACAGAAGCTTACCTATATGTTTTTCCCAGTGCCCTTGTTACTGCTTTTATGAACTGCTTACAGGGAAGAGTTATTGTCTTTTGGACTTGACATGAAACAATATGATATGTAACAAAACTAATTTTGAAAAACTCTCTGTTCCGGACAAACTGCTGAAATGTTTCAGAATCCATTACAAACCAGCCACTATGATACAACTACACCTTTACAAAACTTTCAGACAACTGAATATTTAATGGAAACAACAGTTTAAAAGAAATGCTTGTTGAATGTTTTGAAATACTTAGAACATAACATAGGTGGGAGAAGCACAACTAATTAACATAATCATAAATGGAAATAACAGAGGATGTGATCCATAAATTGATTGTGTGAATCACGCTTATTAGTTACTCGCAAATAAATACTTCCCTAGAAAGGGCACCTGAGAAAGCAACAGTTTGGGGGTAACATGGTGAAGCTTCATGAATCTCGAGGGATTTTTGTGCTGCAGAAGAGGTCTGATAATGATTTATGCAGTGTTGTTATGTGGGGATTTGGATAACTTTTTTAAGCACTTTTGCTGCTTGGATACCTATCTATTTCTGGCATTTACTTTACTTTAACAAAGAGATTGACACATGGGTTTGGTAATGTACTGCAGTTGAGATCACATTGTTGGCGTGCATTCCATTTTGTGTGTAAGAGTAGTCCCATCTTTGTAACTTTCTTATGTTAGGCAGAATTCATCCTTTAGCAACCAGGAACAAATCTGCCACAATAGTAGTCACCAAAGATCAAAATTTGAAGTCCAGATTGGGAGCAAATAGTCCTCTCTATTTAGTTGCAGTGTAAAAATCCTGCTTGTATATTCATTTATATCCATATATGTATTTAGTATTGTATATATCTACATTGACTACCATGTAACCCTCCAAACTGGCTGTATTTTAAATATTACCTGCTTTGTTTTACGTTTTGCTTAACTTTGCACAATTGTGCAGTGTAACGCATAATACAAAATAAATTGACTTAACCAAAAAACAGTGATAAGAATAACAAATAGCTATTCCGTATAGAGCTAATTGTCCTTGACCAAAGGATAAAATGTAGTAGAAATCATCTTTTTTATTTTTCTTTTTTTTTCTTCTTTTGACAATTTGACAATTCTGAACAGCAAAACATTGCTTCAGTAAAATGTCTAGACAGTTCTGCTGGTATTCAGTGTGTATTCTTAAAACAATGTTGTTGTAGGAGTAACTGTTGACCTTGTTATGCTGTACAGACCATGCAGCACAGTCTCTACAACATAATTCCTAAGCTTGCATTTCCTTTGAAAATTCAGCAAACTCTGAACTGGTCAAGTTTCCATAAATTCCTATGTTTTATCTTACACAGTGAGTGCACCAAAGGTGAGGAAATGAGACAACATCGTCCTGATTAGCCTGGAGATGTCCGGAGAGTAGATGACACATGAAAAGTAATAAATAATTACGTCTGCAATTCTGTTTCTATTTCTCTGTTAGGTACTTCATGGAAGAGTCTTTAATACTGTTTGGCTATAATTTACTCTGATTTACACACTACAATATTATCTCTTGGGCCCATATGTTCTCCTATTTCAAACTCCATCCCCCAGTCCGTGGCCGGTTAAAAACCTCCATATTGAAAACCACCTGTGTTGCCAACTCCCTTTTGTTTATATGCATGTAGGTATTGACTAAAGCTATATTCATTTTTTGTGTTATTCTAAACTATCAAAGGCCTTATTAACTGTGACTTCAGGAGCTAGAAAAACAGGAAAGAAGCCAGTAACTGAAAGCCGGTGCATTTGCTTGTATCACGGCTTTGCTACTGGTTCCGGCTTCTTCTTCTGTTTCCTTGGAAACAGATACTGGGCAAGTGAAAACGAGGTAAGGGTTTTAAAATATTGACTTTAAAAACTGCTGCTTATTCTGTTTTTCCTGGCTCCTGTCCTAAAGAAGAAGAATGGAAATATTTAGCAAACTACCTTACTTACGCCTATCTTTACTGCAGCATGGGTTCCAGAGAGATCTTTGGTGCCTCCTTTTGCCTTGTTTGCTTATATCTTTCCAAAATACAACTGTATGATTAAAAAGAGGGAAAGGAAAGTGGATGGGAAAACAGCCAAAGCCAACAGCAGAGAGCAAGACCTCTCTGTCACATTTAGCTGCTGTACGAGGAATGCAGTTGCCGTTGTAGAATTGCCCACAGGCACTTGGAAGTGCTAATTGCTGACACACTAAATTGAACATTTCAATTGTATCTTTAGCAGACATAGCATAATAATGTAAAAATATCTTCTTCTAATACATGAAAGGAGATCTTTAAAATATGCTTTTTAAAAAATTAGATACATTTCTTTCACCTGAGACTGATGTGATTGTGGAATGATCCATGCTTTAATGTTTCAGTTCTGTTACTGAAATCTGAACGATTATCTGAAATGTATGTGAACCTTGATTCAACAGCTCTAACTGAAGAACATGCAAGAACAAAATTTTTTAGCATTTTTGGATTTGATCCCTGTCAGAAATACTAAGTCAGGATTATTTTTGACAGTAGGTTTAGTCTTGGCCAGAACTAAAAACACATCCTGCCAAAAAGGGAGTAAATCTAATTTAAATATTATTAACCTTTAAATATGCTGCAACAATTAAACATGAACAAGTTGAAGGCTAATGCTTGGGGAAACTGATTTTTCTTTTGGTAGTGTAGACTTGTACATGACAACTATAAATTGAGAGATACCTATCTTATTGAGCCCTCATTTAAGTATGATTTTGTTAGAAGGATGTACAAGAGAATCACCTGGTGGTCTGTAGCAAGGATAGTTGAAATCTCGAGGGCAACGCTTGGCAGTGCAGGACAGCCTTTTTCATTTAAGCTGTCTTACTGGCAAGTGCAAACTCTGATAAGTACTGTTGTTTATACACAGTATAAGTTGCTGCTACATAAGTGTTGTGATGACTGCACAGCTCAGAACAAAATCCATTGTGTATTCAAGAATTTTGAAGCTACCAGCCCGCCAGTTTCTTAATCGCAAGCTTTCATGCCGTAATGTCTGCTTCTCCTTTTTATTTTATTGGTCCCTGGCAAAATATGCTGTTTAGTTTTAGATAATACTGGAGTACTAGTGAAAGAAACAACAAAAGGTTGAGTTAAAAGCTGCGAATGCAGAAATATGAACTACATACATTTTGTACAGCATGTTTACATCCCAGAGAGAATCGCTCAGGCTGTCAATAAGAGGAAAAAGGGAGAACTCTTTTGCTCTGACTTCTGTGCCTAGGTTCTTGCTAGATGACTTATGCTGGATCCGTTTGGATATTTTTATATACATATTTGTATTATTTTTTTCAAGTTGTTTTGGTTTTTATTTTACCTTTCTTTACAATGACTTCACAGTGCTAAAAATCACTTGTTGCTTAGAAAGGCAGCTCAATGTATCCATTTCAATGTTCCTCAGGAAATGAGGCAGCACTTTAGTGTTTTAGACAGGCTGCTGGTCAAAACAGGCAACACAGTAGAAGATCCTACATTAAAAGAAATGATGGTGTAAGAGGTATATGACACAATATGTATACATGAAACAAAAATGCATTCATGGCATGCAAGTCGAAAAGCTTATCTGGTGCTCCTTAAAGCCTTTCCTATCTCACTGTGATACCCAACACTAGTGCTCAAGCAAATTCAGACCCCAGGTAAGTGGGGTTGAACACCTTTCTTTGAAGAAAGTGTACAAACAATTAACAAAGTATGTACATTCTTTAGTTTTGTGTGTGTGTGTGTTATTTTTTTTTTTTTTTTTTTTTTTTTTTACATGCAATACAGTAAAGTACAATCCTGGAAGATTAGCATGTTTTGTTTCTTTTAGCTCTATCATTTCTCCCTTCCTCTGATTGCAGGAGTATCTATGTTAAAAACAAATAGGTGAGCTTGAGTTTTCTAGTCCTAAACTGGTCTTTTGATCATTAATATTCATCCCTTAGTCATCTATGTCACCAGTACCAGTGACCTCACCAGCTTCACAAACCTCACTTTATAATCATCAGAGTAAAGAAAAGAAAAACAAAACAAAAACAAACAAAAAAACCAAACCAAACCAAACCAAACCAAAAACCAGAAACCCCAGGAACCCGCATAGAAGGAAATGCTGTCAGAAAATTTTAAAGATACTTCTGACGGTAGCATTATTGGTAAACATTCCAAAAGCTCCTTTAGGGAGCAAAACCTCAAAGTGCCTAGAACTCTTCTGACAAAGGTTAGATGAAGAGATTACCCCCTGTATTCTCACTGTCTTCTACTTCAGAAATAAAGCTGCATTCTTAAGAAAAGCTTCTCTCTACTTCAGATTTTAACTTCCATATTCAGAAGGAAAATGAAAATCATATTCTAGGCTGACCACAATGTTCTGGAGGTTAACTTTACCTTGTGCATAGATTCACTTGTCTTCATGAATCCACGTGCTCGTTTACAGTGTTCAGCTTCTCTGTTCCTCTTCTGAAAGAATGCTTATACATTCTATATGTCAGCAAACTATTTAACCAAAAAGTTAAATGACCTGGAATCACCTCCCCTGTTTTTCTTGGTTGACTCTTGGTTGTTAAATATACTACTTCACAGTATTTCGATCCACAGACCCAGCTAAATATATTTTCAGTACTACTAAAATAGAACTTGCTTCAGGAAAGCAGGATTTGGGTTTGATATCCTTGCTTTTTTTCTGCAAAAGCAGGCCACTGAGCTAGAAAACATACCTGTATAATGACAAAAAAGCATATTTTGAATTTCATACCGGAGTCTAATAGCACCTAAGACCATAAAAGCTTCAAATGGGAAACAACAGCATGCAGAACTAATGGAGAGAGCTAGAATAGCAAAATAGAACGGCAATGATATAATTCTCCTCAAATGAGTGAATTTATAGCATGAAACCAAAATCTTCCATTTCTATTATTCTCATGGATGTAAAAGCATTAATCAAGTGTTTCATAGCTTCGGGCACAACCACTGTGTTAATGTTCTGCCTAAGACCTAAAACCTCTATTGATATCACACAAGCTGCAGATCTAGGCATGTTTATCTGAACTGGAATTAACTTCAAAAGTAAAGGATGATTGATTAAATAGCACTGAGGCATAATAGTTTAAAGTACACTTGTCATATTCAATGCAAATTCTGGAAACAGCAAATAGATGCTTGTCAAAACTTGTCATTTGTATGCTGTTGCATGATGATAAAACGCACGGTGTTTTTAGGTGTCTCTTGTCAACAGGATGTAATTAACTGGGGCTACATTTAGGTAGTGTTTTTGCTGAGAAGATCAACAGCTCCGATTCTCTCTGCAGGGAGTGTGTTTGTTTAGAAAGGTTCTTAGCTTTTCTGAAACTCTGTCATCTGGTTCTCTCCGGGGGTTTCAAAGCAATCATCCCCCTACTTCAAGGAACTAGTAACAAAACCAAAACATAACATACCAAAAATTAACACCTGCACAAAGTCACTGAAACATATTTGGGGTTTTCACCTTGTAAATAATCTTGTGTTAAAAGCAGTTTAATCCCAGGCTTTGTTTACAAATGACCACTTTCTAGTTTACGCTACAAGCAAAATGAATAATCTTGTGCAAGAGTATATGATAATTAGGTGAAATCTAGCCAATCTGGAGCAAAAGCTGTTTTTTTTCAGTCGATACTGATAATATGCCTAGTGAATAATAAAATACTCATATGCCTCCTTACAGTATACCTAATGATTATTAAGAAATCTGTCAAATAAAAGCGAAACCTAGATAGGAAGCTTAGCAGGTATTTAATGACAGAACAAAGATTAATGAGTATCACACTGCTTCTGACACTGCAGCTCAGCCTCTGTTTTTTAAAGTCTCCTGTTATTCTGGGACTCAAGGGGACACATTTTACAAAGTGCTTGCTACTTAACACATCCCACAGTTGTCAACAGCCCAAAAGTTGGCCTCAAAGTGAAACTAGTGTACGTTGTAGCTGCACTCTTTTACTCATATGAAATACTCTCTTGCCTTTGAGGTTTTCCCTCAGTGAATGAGGAGTTCCCTTGGGAGAAGTGTAAAGGACTTCAGTATTTAGAACGGCTAACTTTAAATACATAAGGTTTGGTTGCCTATGCTCCCATGATAGTTGTGGGCAAAATAGGTTTCTGTAGAGAGTAATTTAGAACATTCACTTAATGTAGCGTAGTCTGAACAGCCCCCTTCAAGTCTTATATCTCTGCATTATCTCTAAAGCAGAACTTTTTAAAGCTGCATGCAGCCATGTTGATTATATCCCTAACTTTCCTCAATCATATTGCTATATCAACTTGAGAAAAAAGAAAAACACAAAGAAAACACCCAATATTTTGGATAATTAATGCTATTTTTTATATTCTTAATTAATGAACAAAACATTTGTGAAATCCAATTAAATCCCATATTATCCACTGACTTGTTTGTAAAAAGCATAGGAACGTATTTTATGAAGTTATTCTGCACATTAATTTCTATAAATCATTGCTTTCCAAATATTTGTATTTTTTCCTATTGTTATTATTATATAGCATTAGAATTCAAAACACTTGTTTTCAATAGTTAGAAAAGAATTACCCGGGCTGCTTTCCTAAGAGACTCTGTAAATGTCACAGTCCTTCCTCAGCACCTTCTCGTCTAGAATCTTCAAAAGAACAGACTTTTGCTTAAACATAGGAGCTGAAGGCATATACAAATAGGCTTGGAGACTTGGAGAAGTGTTTCTGATTCTTGTAAGATTACAATACCTTCCCAGCAGTAATGTTATTTATTAATAGAGAATGTAGTCAACTGCAATCTGCAAGTCACTCTCAGTCACAGCAACTTGCTCTCAAGAGAATGTAGTTTTCACCAAAAGCTACAGAGAATAGCTACATGTGTGTCCAGTTTTATATTTTCTTTGTACTCTATGTGAGTGCTAAGGAGCCAAAAATGAGTTTGATCGGTTAACAGCATTTTGCTGTTGTTACTTTTTCTGAAGGTGTTGCATTTTTATCTTGCAACTATCTTAAAGCCATATAATAACACTTCTTTTTTTTCTTAAAGTGCTATATTCATATTAAGAAACAGAAAAAAATCAAGATTTCTTTTCAATACTTTGGCAGTTTCTGCAAAAATTATTAAAATTGTTTCTTTGCCTTGATATGTATTTATTTCTTTGCTTTCTTAATTCAGCATGGCAGTGATAAAACAATAGCAGAACTAAATTATGCCATCTTTCTATCAACATCTCATGGATCCATGTTTAGTAGCTCAAAGTTCTTACCTCTTCCAGCATATCATACTAATGTGCCTATTTTGTCTATAAAATATGAAGAAAGAAACAAAAAGGAATTGCAGGATGTCGGTATTTAACAAGAGAAGGTCAAACTAGATGGCCTCAATAAGTCAGTGTTGCTCACAATGCATTTTTGCAAGGTCATGAATTTTGATCTGAAAAGTACTACTTTGATCATCATACTTAAAACACCGCCCATGTGAGATCTTGGATTGCTGTTTTAATACTTTGAAAGACTGCTTTTGTGGATTCACTTGTTTTTTCTGGTTAAGTCTATTATTATGAAAATGTGAATGCTGCTTGTTTTTGTTGTGTCAGAACAAAAGAATGACTCATCAAAGCAATACTTTATTACTGCAGAAATTTATAGACAAACTGATGTTACTTAAAAAAGTTGTGTACTTACTAAATGTAGTTCTACGGCATTTGTCTTATTGCATACCTGATTTGTTTGCATGATCTATATCCATATATACATATTCTATTTCATATATCAGTTTGCATATTGGCAGAACCTGTGCCTCTTTTTCTGTGGGTCCCAGTCTGAAATATTTATTAAAAATAGATTTAGCTGCAGTGCTAATGAGGTATGGATGACAAAATGTGAAAAGAATTTGTTACCGCATTTTCTTTTTTGTGGCTGTGAGAATACTCTTTAGTGAGTGCTGCTGATAAAAAAGAGAAACTTGAGTTGCCCTAGCTTCCCAGCAACCCAGAAGTCTCTCTTTCAAATAAGCTTACTCTCTGCAGTGTTTGTGCATACAATCTCTAATTAAAAAAAAAAAAAAAAACAAATTAGTGGTGACAGGTAGAGTTTCAGAATAGGTCATCTTTCCTTGAAAGATGTGGCCAGAGGAGGGTCATGAAGATGATCATAGGAGTGGAGCACCGGTCCTGTTAAGACAGGCTGAGAGAGTTGGGGTTGCTCAGCCTGGAGAAGAGAAGGCTCCCAGGAGACCCTACAGCAGCCCTCCAGTATCTGAAGCAGGCTGGAGAGGGACTTTTTACAAGGGCATGTAGAGATAGGATGAGGGGTAATGGCTTCAAACTAGAAGACGGTAGATTTAGAATAGATATCAGGAAGAAATTTTTCACCATGAGGGTAGTGAAGCACTGGAACAGGTTGCCCAGGGAAGCTGTGGATGCCCCGTCCGTGGAAGTGTTCAAGGCCAGGCTGGATGGGGCTCTGAGCAACCTGGTCTAGTGGGAGGTGTCTCTGCCCACGGCAACAGGGTTGGAACTAGATGATCTTAAGTCCCTTCCAACCTAAACCATTCTATGATTCTATGAATATATAAAAAATCAACTGAAATGCTATTATGATGAATAATAAAACATTTAATAATCTTAAGCATTTTCTAGAGATGTACACAGTCTTATAACTTCTCTACTTAATACAATAAACTATAGATACTTTATGGGACAACAGAAAAATTACATTGCAAATATAATTGCACTGTAGTTACAAATTGTTTCATGGATGGCCTCATAATATTTTGTGGACTACTTCTTAGAGTCCAATAATTAATTTCCTCTCGAATATCTTAAACTACCTCCAGAAATCAACATCAACATTAAGCAGTAACAAAGTAAAAAACAATTAATAGACTTCCTTGACAGAAGAACTAAACAGATGGAGACATGACAGAATTTTGTCATAATTTAATTTTTGCTAACATATTTGCGGATAAAGTGTTAATATCTTTGGTTGTTTTGGTTTTGTTTTTTTTTTTTTTTTTTGTGTGTGAAGTACTCATTCTCTATTTTTACGTTGAAATAAGTTTTAAGCTGTCATGAGAACATACAGAAGAAGAAATGAAAATAATGTTCTGTTTTCAAGCTTGGTAGACAGAAACAGATATTGTAAGCTGAGTACTACACTTCATCTCAGATGTGATCCCTGCTTTTTAAATTCTCTATCAGTAACACTTTGTGACATTTTTCAGAGAAGTAGTCCTGCCACAACCATGCTCATTTCCTGTCAAGCACCTGCAGATCACAAATGAACACGAAAGACAGCTATCCACCTGGAGGAGCTTTTCACCTTGAAATAGACTTTCTTTAGTGTCATATTACTGAAAGATCACATTTTCCTGTCTTTGCTGGAAAGTCATTGATCGTAGAAACAAATCAGACTTATGCTCATGAACAAAGCTAACTGACACTATTTGGGTTGTATAGGAATATTTATGTTTTGTTTTGTTTTATTTTATTTTATTATATTTTATTTTATTTTATTTTATTTTATTTTATTTTATTTTGTTTCATTTCATTTCATTTCATTTCATTTCATTCAGAAATTGGGTCATTTCACTAACTGTAAAAGAGGGCACAAGTTGTCATAACATAGCTACTTCTTGTTCCAGGCATGACAGACAGAAAAGCTATTGTTACAGCTGCACCCTTGGGTTGCAGATTAGCACTTTCTTAGATTTTACAGTAGGGCTACTAATGCAGTTTCTCTTGAATTCATTTCAGTTGGAATAAGTCAGGGTAGCTACTGTCTAAATTATTTAAGCTAGCCTATTTCTTTTTGACTGAAATAGATTAGAGGACAACTGCATACACACCTCGTATAATATTTGAGGACATGGACAATAACTTTTTCATTTAGAAAAGCTAGAACCAGAGGAGAATTTGGATACTGACAGGCTCAGGCTGTGAAAAAAACTGACAATGTAGTGTGTTCTTCATTTCTATAGCCATCCATTCTTTTGTGGGATGGAGTGTTAACAGCAAAGGGAAAGGAGAGGAAGAGCGCTAAAACTATGAAAAAAAAAGTTGCATGGATATGTAAAACTGAATGAACATTGTATATTCATTTAATTTATCAATACATGTGTCACAGTTTGGAAAATATTCATGTGTTTCTGCTTGCTAAATTAACCACTTCCAGGTTTAATATGATCTATATATGTGTCACATGGAAACTGAATGCTCAACTACCTGAACAGAAACACCAAATACATAAAAAAGGCAGGCCCCAGGGATTACCAAACCTGGTCTAGATTTAAAAAAATAAAAAAGCAAAACAAACCAACACCAAACACACTAAACAGTGCTGAACGGTGCTTTTATAATAATGACTAAAGAATACACAAATGTATTCACTCTGCAGAATGAGATCTTTCTACATAAGAGGGTAGGGCTACAGGGCCACTAATACAATTGCTCCTGAATTAATTTCAGTTCAAATCAGCCAGACTAGCTAAATTATTTAAGTTAGATAATTTCATTTTTGTCCATCAACTCATTCATATTACAACACCTGATAAAAAAAAAAAAAAAAGCTGTGTCTCATTTTGAGTTGTAGTAATGCTTGCTTCCACCAAAAATTTTGCTTCCATGGTGTTCTTCATATTATAGCTGTGTATGATCATAATACAGGTCTAACTGTTTTGTGTATGCATCCTGGAGCAGGAAACACTGCAAGCTCTAAGCTTTAGTAAATTGCTAAATGTAATTTTAGTGAATGAATTCCAGTTGGATATGCAGGATCCTTCTCCAACGAGGTGAGGTGCCACGCTGGACCTTGTTCTCACCAAAAAGGAGGGGATGGTAGGGAATGTGAAGCTCAAGGGCAGCCTTGGCTGTAGTGACCATGAAACGCTGTAGTTCAAGATCCTTAGGGCAGCACGGCGGGCGCACAGCAAGCTCATTTCTCNAGTTCATTTCTCTGGACTGCAGGAGAGCAGACTTTGGCCCCTTCAGGGGTCTGCTTGGTAGAGTACTGTGGGATAAAGTTCCAGAGGGAAGAGGGGACCAAGAAAGCTGACTACTATTAAAGGACCACCTCGCCTAAGCTCAGGAGCAATGCATCCTAACAAAGAGGAAGTCAGGCAAAAACAACAGGAGACCTGCATGAGTGATTGATGAGCTCCTTCTCTGATGGTGTTACAGCGTTGGTGGGTAAGGGAAGAGCAACTGATGTCATCTACCTGGACTTGTGCAAAACATTTGACACTGTCCCACACAACATCCTTGTCCTAAATTGGAGAGACCTGGATTTGATGGATGGACCATTCGGTGGATAAGGAATTGGCTGGATGGTCACACTCAAAGAGTTGCAGTCAATGGCTTGATGTTCAAGCGGCAACTGGTGACGAGGGGCATTCCTCAGGGGTTGGAACTGGGATCAGCGCTGTTTAACAGCTTTGCCCGTGACATGGACAGTGGGATTGAGTGCACCCTCAGCAAGTTTATTGATGACATCAAACCGTGTGGAGTAGTCAACACACTGCGGGGAAGCGCTGCCATCCAGAGGGATCTCGACAGGCTTGAGAGCTGCACCTGTGCAAACCACATGAAATTCAACAAGGCCAAATGCAAGGTCCTGCATGTGAGTCAGGGCAATCCCATGCACAAATACAGGCTGGGTGGAGAATGGATTGAGAGCAGCCCTGAGGAGAAGGACTTGGGGATGTTTGTTGATGAGGAGCTCAACATGAGCCGCCAATGTACATTTATAGCTCCAAAAGCCAACCGCATCCTCGTCTGCGTCAAAAGAAGCGTGGCCAACAGATCAAGGCAGGTGATTCTGCCCCTCTACTCAGCTGTCATGAGACCCTACCCGGGGTACTGCATACAGCTCTGGGGCGCCCAACATAAGAAGGACATGGACCTGTTGGAGTGAGTCCAGAGGAGGGCCATGAAGATGATCAGAGGGCTGGAGTACCTCTCTTATGAAGACAGGCTGAGACAGTTGTTCATCCTGGAGAAGAGAAGGCTCTGGGGAGACCTTATAGCAACCTTTCAGGGGGGCCTACAGGAGAGATGGGGAGGGACTCTATGAGGGAGTATAGCAATAGAATGAGGCATAATATTGTTAAACTGAAAGAGGGTAGATTAGATATTAGAAATAAATTCTTTACTCTGAGGATGGTGAGGCACTGGAACAGGTTGCCCAGGGAAGCTGTGGATGCCCCATCTGTGGAGTTGTTCAAGGCCAGGCTGGATGGGGCTTTGAGCAACTTGGTCTAGTGGGAGGTGTACCTGACATGGCAGGGGGGATGGAACTAGGTGATCTTTAAGGTCCCTTCCAACTCTAACCATTCTATATTTTTATGATAGTCTGTCTGTGGCTATTGTTAGACTCTTTCTACCAACAGAGTGCATATTAATGTGTGTGGTTTTTCTTTTGTTGATTTGTTTTGCCTTTTTTGTTTGTTTATTTGTTTTTGATAGACAAATAATAACATTTGGTCTGGCTTTTTGGCAAGTTTCAGATACACTTCCTTATATGCATGCCATTAATTTTCTTATTCTCTTGACTTTATGGAACCATTTTGATTGAAATACTAGTTAACATAAAAATTTATCTCTTCGTTCCTTATCGTTGCTGTAAGACCCTTTCATACATTAGGTCAATTATTGTATTTTTTCCTTGCAATAAAATATATCCTGTAATAAATTTATAAATTTACTTATTTCTTTCTACAGTGTAATTATGTAGCAAATGATACTTAATATACTAAATATAGCAGACAAAAATTAAAATAAAAATAAAATTTCTGTAAAGAATGAAAATAACTATCTGCATTTTCTACTTACTTAGTATCTGAAAGATATTTCTTTCTATTGTTCTTCAGATATTTCTTCCCGCGATCATAGAATAGGCTTTCTTATTCTGCTGGCCATTATAAATAGGATCACTATCAATCCCCTGGACAATCTCCTTGTATTTTGCATATATGTCACTGTGGTTGCAAGTTCCATTTTTATGACCTTAGCATCTGTTTCAGTGATGTTCCAGTTTTGATTTCTTCAGGTTACACAATGACATTTATTTTTCCCTATACTTTTGCATCACTCTTTATAGCAAAAATTGGTTTATCACATTATTTATTCATCTTCTTAAATAACTTTTAAGAAGTACAGCATTTTATTGGACCATATATTGGCTTCCTGTGTGGAGAGAGAGATATATATATTTTTTGTTTTTTCATAGAAGATGTAATAAAGTATGTCTCTTAATAGTTGATATTATCAGTTGTAATTTTAGAGCAAAGTCCAGAATGTTTATTGTGGAGAACCCCTGAGAGCCAATGAAAATAAGATGTAATCAAGGATGTATATAAATATCGTAGAAAATAACAAGAATTATCTATTACAGTATTGAAAGATATTTTATGATGGAGGTATCTTTATTTTAAGGATTCCCATAATTTTCTGCATTTCTGCATTTTCCTATTTCTTAAATGTCTGACATTGTCTTTGGTTGAATTTTATGCATCGGGAGTCTCAAAATGATAGTCACTGTCTCTTCTGTGGGAGTAGTGTTACAGCCTAAATGTTTTACCAATGTAAGCAAGGAAATTTCTTGTACTTTCTTGTATCTTCTATTAGATGAAAAAAACAGAGGAGCTTCAGGAAGACTTCTTTCTTGGCTTTTATAGGTACGCTCAGTAGCTTATATCCCAATTCTTTTCTCTTCCCTGAAGTTCTTTGAAACACTATCCTGCCACTTGAGATGAAATTTGTCTTACTGTCTTATAGTGGGGGCTGACCGTGGCCAACAGTCAAACACCCACACAGCCCCTCACACAGCTCATTCCCCTCTCCTGTGGGATGGAGAGATAATAGAAAGCAGGTGAGAAGATTGTGGATGGAGACAAAACCAGTTAAATAGGTGAGGCAAAAGCTGAGCACAGAAGCAAAGCAAAATGGAATTCATTTGTTATTTCCCATTAGGAGGCAGATATTTAGCCACTTCCTGGAAAGGAAAACGTCAGCACATGAAATGGTTACTTGGAAAGACAAAAACCATAACTACAAATGTCTCCTCTTCCTCCTCTGTCCCTTTTATTGCTATGGATGATGCCGTATGGTATGAAATGTCCCTTTGATCAATTCAGGTCAGCTGTCCCGGCTGTATACCCTTCCAGTTTCTTGCCCACACCAGCCTACTTACTTGTTGGGGAGGAAGAGGATGAAGAGAAATCCATGATGCTGTGCAAGCACTGTTCAGTAATAGCCAAAACACTGATACTTTATCAACACTGTTTTGGTCACAAATCCAAAACACAGCTCCATACATACTGCTATGAAGACAATTAACTCCATCCCAGTCAGACCCTCTAAATGCATTATTGAACCTCTGTTGAAGATGGGAAAGATATACAGTTACAGCCTACAATGATATTGAAGTCATCCATCTGAGGTAGCCCTCCAAATCAAAAGGAAACGCAAGTGGAACTCAGTAGAGAATAAGAAACTTCACTGGAAACATTCTCATTCCATTTGTATTTAAATATTATATATAACTTGTTAGTTATGGTTTTCATTAAAAATAACAATAAAAAAAAATGTTCATCCAGTAAAATAGACAATGTGGTATCTTCACATCGCTTTTAGGAATTCTGGATTCCAAAAGAATAGAAAAGCAATCAAGTAGAAAAGCTACACTGAGAAATCAGGAAAAAATCTACAACTACTGTGTTTTCAATAAGATACACTTGATTCTGCAGGTTTTCCAGTTTATCTAATCAGCTTAGAAATTTACTGGCAGCAGAGCAACACAATGGCATACAAAACTTTACATTTTGCTCTTATGTAGATATCAAAGGAAGGACTGCAAAATAGAAACAAGAATTATGAGGCTTAGATGTGGCCCAATTTATCAAACTAATTTGCCAACATACTAATTTAACTTCTTACAAGAAACTGTTTCTCTGAAAAGAGCACAACAAGCATTTCCAAATAATTTCTATTTAAAATTCTGCCTTGGCAGGATCGCACTCCACAGATCATCACACATGACTGGAGTTGCAAAAGTCTTTCTTCTTCCTCTCTGGAACGCTTGGCAAGGAACTTAAAGTGATAAAAAGTAAGGATGAGGTAAATCAGAAACAAAACAGGAAATAAGAATGATTGTCATCAAGGGAAAAAACATATTAATAGATAACTTATGGCACTTGATCGTGTGTCAACATTGTCTTGTAGCTCAAACAGGTTTTTCCCTCTGTGATCTTTATTCCAAATATCAACTTTATTTTTAGTGGACAGTCATATCCTCTCTGAGTTTTAATTTTACTGGACTGAACAAGCCAAAGTTTTAAAATCTGTTCTCATAAAGAAGACTGTCCATGCTCTTGATCATGCTGGTAGTCTTCCTCTGCATTTGTGCAAGTCTGGATTAATCTTCCTCTTTTCAGAAATAATCAAACCTGCACACAGTGTTACAGACCTGTGTACGTCCTTATGCAATAATATTAGTTTTTAATCATCTCTAAAGGACATATTTTACGGCTTGGATATCTGATTGTCATTCGTCTCTTTTTCATAATCATGCCAAACTGTCATTTTACTCTCAGCCATGATAGACACGGGACTATACTGTTGCTGTTTATCTCTGTGAAGATCAAAGAAGTCTTAATTACTTGAGTTTTGAGTTACCAAAGGTTGTTCTATCATTCCAATCATCAGGGCCAACTGACTTTTCTGCATGCTATATTTTTACTATGTGTTATTGTCTTAACTTTAATAAAGGGATGAGGGCAAGGTAAAATTCGTAAAAAAGTAACTTGCTTTAATATCTTAGTAAGTATGAAATCCTTCAATCTTACCTCTACAAAAGTGTTTTTTATTTTGGTTTGGTTTGGTTTGGTTTGGTTTGGTTTTGGTTTGGGTGTTTGTTTTTGTTTTTTTTTTTTTAATAGAATCACAGTCTATGGGCTATGAATCTATATACCCGTGATGATGAGTGATAACAAGAAGTACTTACAAAAGAGGTTTCATGAGTCTGTTTCTCTCAAAAATAAAGAATGGGATGTAAAGTATTTTTGTTGTTTAAAAATCGTATATACATATTTCATATTTATAACTTCATTATCATACATATATTAACTGTATGCTATGCATTTTATATATATATGTATACAGCTATTTGTTCTCATCTGCATCTTTACTTCCAACTATTCCTTCATTTTACATTAAAAATACCTTTTTGTCCACACAAGCACACACACACACAAAAGAAATCCCCTTTTACATACCTTCTCTCTAGAAATAAACTAAGAAACAGAAATGCAGGATTGTAGGAAATGTAACAACATTTATTAGTTCAAAATACGAGAGAATAAAGGCAAGACTTGTATAAACTTGGAGCTTAGTAGCAGGAAACAACAAAGAGATAGAAACCTCCCTGTCTTTACTTTGCCTTCTTCACTACCAGAGAGACATATTTATAAAACACAGGAACACAGGTATTGTTGTACTGATCAGTCCTACAGCAGAAAAATATGCAATGATTTTCTGTTTCCACCCCTTCAGGTTTCATTTCCATTTTTAGTAGATAGTGGCTTAAACCCTAAAACCTGGTATTTAATTTTAAAACATAATATTGAGCCGTTAAGTTTAACCACACAACTTGCTATCTTGGTTTTCAGTATTAACTCAAATAGCAAGCAGTCGAAAAATGAACTCTTTTAAATCTGTGTACTAGTCGTTCATAGCTATGACATTGGACCAATTTCCAGTATTGCTAAGACCTTGTTGACTATTTGCCGCACAAGCATTATTTTCTGTACTCAGTGAAAAGAATAGTCCCAGGAGCTGGAGGGAATCCAAAACAGTAAGTTGAAAAGGATATAACCTTTTTTATGGCTTTATCCGAAGAACAGAGAGGCAACCTGCATTCCTGCTGTAGCTGTGCTGTAAGTAGGCCACAAAGCCAGCTGAGATTGTGTTATTTCTGCCTCATCAGTTAGCACCTTTGGATGAGAAGGCAGATATGATTTATGGTGGAACAGAGGCTGACAGAGCCCAGCTGGAAACATTCATACTACAGGACCTGAAATGCAAAAAACTGGGTTAGTGTTGAAATGCAAAATGTAATCTAGGTCACATAAATGGAGATAAGTAATTCACTCTCACAAAACTGCCAGACAAGGGCCCTAAAATAACAATGTTTTTATTTTCTGTCTTTGATTAGAGTTGCCACTAATACATTTTCACTGCAAGGGTATTCTCCTTTCCTCCTCCTATCATACAGACTAACCTCAAATGCTGCCTGAAGGTGGTCTGATGATCTATGATAAACAAGTTAGCAGTCTATCCCAGGTGAGGGTGGACAGGTGTCTGCACACATAATCTTCACAGTTGGTATTTATTGTCAAGCTTGTTGGTTAGATCAGCAAACAGCGCATTTATATCATTCTAACATTTAGTACACAACATTTCTACAAAAACAACAGCATTTTGATTAATTTTGCAAGAAAAAATGCTTGAAAAAAAATCCTTATGTTTTCCCATAGACATTAAAAATTGTCATGGTGATTGTATGGATTTATGTGTGATTTTCTGTAAGAAATTAATTTGTAGGGTTTTTTTTGTGTTATCCAGTTTCTTTCAAGGGGCAAAATGAAACTAATGCACTTTTGGCTAAAAAGGTAAAATATCCCATCCAGAACAAGAGTTGAATTTTATGCACTGGATATATTTACAATGCATCTTTAGATGAGGTCAGAGCACATTTTCTGCCCTAATCTACTGTGTACTCGGTTATGGTCTTGAGTGTATGCTCTAACATCTTCTGCCTTGGTTGACCACCCTCTTGTGAATGTCCTGGGTATACAAAAGTTGTGGTGTGTTAACCTCAGTCTCCCTGGTGAGACTATATGAAGTTTCTCCCCTCCTTCATTCTGTTAGAATACTGACAAAAAAAAGATGGGAAGAAGAGCACATACTGATGCTACTGGTGCAGTGACTGTTTAAAACCAAGTCTCTGGCCATGGCACCAGATCAAGCAACTTAAATGAAGCAGAATTTATAAAAGTGTAAATCCCAAAAGGCTCCAGCAGCTAAAAAAGTGTGATGGCAGTCATTGCAGTACCAGTTACCCTTGGCTGACACAGGCTCTTGCAATACTGAATACACCGTAACCCAGTTTCAACGGGTGATGAGAAGGAGAACACTTATACCAAGAATATTCTCCTGCCTGGTGCTTCTGAATCTATCTTGGAAGACTGGACTTGTGAATTCTCATTTTTTCCAGCAGAAGAAAATGCAGCTCTTTGCCTTGCAGTTATGCGCTGCATAGTACAGAAAAAAAAATAGAAAATATTACTATTTCTGCTCTTGATTTTTTTTTTTAAATTTTATTTTTCCACCAGAAAGGGTTGTAAAACCATATTAGAAAAAAGTTACAACCCTGAACAACTGAAGATCATTACAGTAAAAATATTACTGACTGAGTAATAAAATACTTGATTAGAGAGGGAGGGGAAAGTGAGATTTGGTTTAAAAACACATAATTCGGTTTCATAAATCATATGCTACATTGAACTTATCCTTTTTCTTTGAACACACAAGAAATCTGCATGGTTCCAATTTCAGAACTGTCATTTCAGGTTTAAAACTGAATTTTAAATGTGTATGCCAAAGTCTCCTATAGATGCTGGGGAAAGATACCACTCTGTCTTTTTGATCTCCTGCAGCATAGAAAGCTGTCATCATAGCCTTTGCATAGCATTACCATATCACTATCCTGCCCCTTTTCCTTTTTGCTTCTTCCTGATCGACTGATATCCTATTCTGCCTGTGCTCTATTTTTATAATAACCTTTATCATTTTTTCATGTGGTGGGTTGACCTTGGCAGGATGACAGATGCCCACCAAGTTGCTCTATCACTCCCCCTCCTCAGCTGGATGGGGGAGGAAAAAAATATAACAAAAGGCTCGTGAGTCAAGATGAGGACAGGGACATCACTCAGCAATTACCATCATGGGCAAAATGGACTTGACTCAGGTAATTAATTTAATTTATTGCCAATTAGAAGTCAGAGTAGGGTAATTAGAAATAAAATAAAATCTTAAAACACCTTCCCCCACCCCTCCCTTCTTCCTGGGCTCAACTTCACTTCTGACTTCTCTACCTCCTCCCCCCAAGTGGCACAGGGGGACGGAGAATGGGGGTTGCGGTCAGTTCATCACACATTGTCTCTGCTGCTTCTTCTTCCTCAGGCAGAGGAGTCCTCACACTCTTCCCCTGCTTCAGCGTGGGATCCCTCCCATGGGAGACAGTTCTCCACAAACTTCTCCAACGCGAGTCCTTCCCATGGGTGCAGTTCCTCATGAACTGCTCCAGTGTTGGTCCTTTCCATGGGATGTAGTCCTTCAGGAACAGACTGCTCCAGCATGGGTCCCCCATGGAGTCCCAAGTTCTGCTAGAAAACCTGCTCCAGCATGGACTCCTCTCTCCATGGGTCCACAGGTCCTGCCAGGAGCCTTCTCCAGCGCAGCTTTCCCATGGGGTCACAGCCTCTTTCAGGGCATCCAACTGCTCCAGCATGGGATCCTCCACAGGCTTCAAGGGGACAGCCTGCCTCACCATGGTCTTCACCACAGATTGTAGGGGAATCTCTGCTCTGGTGCCCTGGAGCACCTCCTCCTCCTCCTTCTTCACTGACCTTGATGTCTGCAGAGTTGTTTCTCTCACTCCTCTCTCCTGGTTGCTTTCATGCAGGTTTTTTTGTTTTGCTTTGGTTTTTTTCCCCCCTCATTCTTAAATATGTTATCCCAGAGGCACTAGCACCACCACTGATGGGCTCAGCCTTGGCCAGTGGCATGTCCGTCTTGGAGCCAGATGGCATTGGCTCTGTTGGACATGGGGGAAGCTGCAAACCCAATGCACTCTAATCACGTATAAACACTTTTTTTTTTTTTATTTCCTCATAAGATATCCTACTTTTAATGTTTTTTGGCTAATTTTATTTACTCCTCTGCATTTTTCTGAAATGTGTATTCCTTTCTTGTGCATTGATTTCCTCCTTTACCTTGGTTTCTTGTTTACAGTTCCACTGTTCCTTCCAGCAAGCTTTCTTCTGCTAATCATGTCCTCATGAACCTCTTTGCTATCTGAAGTGTGTTCATTATTTTTCTTATATTCTTCTTATATTTGTCTCTGTCTTTATTTCCTATTTAGAGGAAGTTATGGTGAGGATATTTCAATATGGACAACTTTGTTATTAAAACAAAAAAAAAGGAATTGAGGAAGGCTTTTTTTCTATACGCAAAATTTGTAAATCCCATCTTAAATAGTTACCATATGGGAGAGGGAGCTTCCTTTAAAGAATGAAGAATAAGTGATACCTCACATAAATGTGAAATACAGTCCAGATTTTCATTTTTCAGGTCATACTTGTGTACAATTTTTGTTTTGTTTTGTTTTGTTCTCTGTTGGACCTGTAATATAGCTGAAACTTATAGATTTACCATTTGTAACATTTTTGATATGTAATAATTATACTAAAAATACCCTGTTAAAATATAATGTACTAATTGTAATATTTAGCACTAAAGACATAAAATACACCCTAGACTGCGTGATGTTTGGTTATCACATGCTAATAATTTAGTCTCATTGAATTCTGTTTAAGAGGATTTATGTATTATTTTATAGATTTCTTATTAATTTGGCTCCTTAATAATAATTAAGTAAAATGTAGCAAAGCCATATATGCTAGTGGACTTCTTTAGGTTTTGTCAATATTTTTGAAACATTTGAAAAATTTGAGAGAGTTTTTCTAGTTACTTTTTAAATGAAGATCCACTAAAAAGATTTAAGAAGTTCCTCTTAAAATGTTGCTTCTGGTATTCTCTCTGAAAAGCTGTTATACTGAAAATACATTACTGAAATCAGTGGAAGACTTCCCGTTGCTAGAATGCGTTCAGAATCTCCTTATGGCAGCTTCCAATTAGAGATTAGCAGTCAAGTTATCAGAATCACCAGTGCTTTGAAAACTCACTGATAGTACTGGAAACCTTTAGCTTCCTCACTAATAATAGTTTTTAGGAATCTTATTTGCTGATTTTTTTAAGGAAAGAGAATAGTTAAGGACATAAGAGTTAGAACTTGTAAAGCATAGCAGCAGTGAACATGCAGTGTGTCACTTCTAATCTATGAAGGGGAGACATGCTGTGTTTATTTTTGAAGAAGTGTAAAAATGGGAATTGCAATGGGAAATAGAAAAGAGAAATGGGAAACACATACCTCAACAACTACTTACCTTAGGCTGTCATTTCTTTATAGGGGAAACCAGCAGTTGGTCAAGATTTAATCTGAAAGTTTACAGTGATGTTTCATAAAATAGACCTTTCCCTCCTCAAAGTGTACCTCAGTATATTTCTCACTTTATTTCTGTGAAATCTTTGAAGTAACAGGCAGATCAGACACAGAGGTACCTAACAGGATTTCATTCTCTTGGAATCATTTTCATTAATCTTTACCACGCTGCTGGTTGCCTACCTTTGAGTCTGTGTTATTTACTGCCAGTATCAAGGCTTCAGAACCTTTTCTTCACCTCTTAAACTAAGAGTTGTTCAGGTATCTGTACAAAATGAAGAGTTAAGAAAAGCAGAAATTGATGTAGCATGCGTAATGTCAAACTCAATTTCAAAGCAAAATCTGAGAAAACGTAAGAACTCGAGTAGGAGTGATGTATGACACAACCATAAGGGACAGACAGGTGCCACTTTGGCAGTAGAAGGATTATCATCATAGCAGCAGTTGGATTAAGACGGCATGTGTGTTTAGAAGCTCTGCTCTCCTTCTCTGACCCTTCTCCCAGTCCTGTGACAGTGTGCATGGAGCAATAAATATAAAAATTAACAGACTTAATTAGATTTTTTGTCTTTCACAGCTCTCTCTACATGTTGACCTTAACTCTGAACAATATGTTGATGAAACTGTAACTATTTTTTTATAAACAAACCTTCTCATGCCTGTGATTTTCAGTTAGTATTTTTGTGTGTGTGTGACTTTCCATGTCCGCTATTAGTTAAAGTATCTAATAGGCCTGAAGTCTGGCACCGTTAGTGAATATGATCAAACATGGAACTGTAATCACACAGACCTTTGAAATTTTACTTATATGACAGAGTCAATATTATTGAAAAATGTTAAAGTCTCTGGCTACAATACAGCAAGCATTTTCAGGCTATAGCCTTTGCACTTATAATCCTGGGATCCTAATAGACAGAGTCATGGCGCTTGCAACTCTCTGAAATTTTTTTGTGGGCAAAATGTAATTATTATTTATTGTCTTAATAAAAGGTCAGAGGCATTCTGCATACCTCCCTCCTAAAAAAACACTTTTTTCAGAAAGCAGTCCAGATCACTCACTTCACTTCACTGATTGATCTGTATTTGTGCCAACTCACAAATTTTCCTGCTCCTGTAGATACCCAGATATAATAAGATACCCTGGATAGGTAGGCTTGCTTCTCACATTATATCCAAACATCAGACAGCGTTGCCTAAACTTTCAAAATTTAGTAATTCTGATCATAAATAACCTCAACTACTTGCTGTTACAGTCCTATAGAAAATCTTTATGCAGTAGTCTAATAAACAACCCACTTGCTCTGGGTTTTCAAAGCTTGGGTTTTATATTCTCACCTTGGGAGAGATTGGATGCAGAACTCTCACCTGCAGAGTGCCTCCATAACTAAGGTATTAATTCCAGGTGACGTCATACTCTTATCTTTCTGTGATGGAGTCATGAAAGGAAGCATCATGGGTTACGTCCCTCGCTGTCTGAGCTTTGATATACTGGCATTTGAAAGTGTAGACTAACTAATCATGATCCACAATTGTGTTTACAGTTTCTAGTAAAAATGAGACCTATTGGCTTGGGCAAATCCTCCTGCAGTTTAGCTTAACTAGACTGCTTCCCAGGCAGACTTTGTTTCCATATATGATGTGTACCGCACTGCAGAAACTGTCCGATTTAGAAGTCTGATAGCTCTCTTGTCTATGAATTCTGTTCCATAGCATCGTACAGAGAGATCCAGAAGCTATTTTAGCAATAATTTACCATTTAAAAAATACTTTTCATTGAGAAACTAGATCTGTTTGGTGTGCAGTCCACACATTCATGTCAGGATATTTCATACCTTTTGGCACTGCCTAGCTCTACTTTTGCAGAGCAGCCTGTCTGAGCTTACTTTTTCAAACAAGGCACAACAATGCTGACTAATACTAAGAGTTCATTGGAACATTTGATTAAGCATCTGTCTGCTAAAGAGATGCACTACCACCTAAGCTACAGCATCATATTCTAACTTTTTCATATTGGCCTAAAGTATGCCTAGCTTCTGAATAAATTGGTTAACCTATACTCAGTGAATAAGTACAAATGTGTTTGAGCATAAGCTGCAAAGTGAATTGAATCACTTTCCCCTACTGACCTACTGTCAAAAAGTGGGAGAGAAAAACGCTTTATCTACGCTTAATAAAAAAATAACACCTACAAATATTTTCCCTCCAGAACTCAGTCCTGTCAGTATATTCAACATGTTCTTTAAGCAGAAGGACACTTGTAGTGAGGTAATTTTATTTTATGCTAGAAATCAAGGATTTAATTATCCGTATTTGAGTTTCTCATCTTAATCTCCTTTATAGTCAATGGAGAAAAGAGACACTTTGAGGTGTGGTTCATCCGACCCTTTAAAACATCTGCCTGAGAATGAGGTGATTTATACTCTAGAAGTACCTATTTCTTTTAGTTAGTTAGAAAGAAGGTTGAGATGGCCATCTAAATTCGTAATGAGGAATTGTGCCCAATGTTTCCCAGTCTTCATATAGTATGGAAGGTAATTTCTAATCTACTCAAAAAAGGACAATTCTGTTTCTTGAAGCTTAGTCTTCAAATCTACAGATTTTTAAGTGAAAAAACGTGATCTAAATTCAGCAATTAACACAACTGGATTAAGGGTTTTATTATTATTTATTCTTATTCTTATTTTTATTCTTATTCTTTTTCTTATTCTTATTCTTTTTCTTATTCATTCTTATTCTTATTCTTTTCATCAGAATTTTGAACAAAAGCCTGTAAATTCCAGATAACTTCCCTTTCAGTTATAACAGACCCGTATTGGATAAAAGTCCTGAATTTCAGCCACTATGGTTGCAACTATAATAATAACCTTAAGTAACTTTTCAGCATGTAATCTAGCTCAGTGGCACTAATTTTTCAGGAAAAAAAAAAAAGGTAGAACTCTACAGAGGAATGGCAACACACTCTCTGCCTCAGAACAGCTGGCAGATGTGGTCTAGAAATGTAATTACTAGTGTGTCACTGTGCCTGAACCTGCATCTTCACAGTGTTACTTAGAACAAACACAATAATATTTTAATATTTCTAAATACCTTCCAATCTGAATGTTTATCTGAGTTCATACAGAGAGCAGTATGACAATTTTCAGCTCTTACTCAACAGGCAGAGCACAAGCAGAGTAGAAGCTGGTCCTTTGTTTAATGCTGCAACAGATAAAATATACTATGATGCACTTTAGTGTATAAATTTTTCATAGATTTTGCCTATTAAGGAGCATCAGGACCCTTATATTTTCAGCTGAAAAAATATTGATAACATAGATGGACTAATATCTTTCTGTTTTTTCAAATGTATGAATAATTTGCCACTGCCATGGCTTTTTAGAAATACTTCTTCATTCAACCTTATAAATGGCAATCAAAATGTTTCAAATTATTTGCTATTGAAGTAATTTTACAAAATCGATAAATTTTTTTTCAGTTATACACTCACCTTTAGTTGTACATACAGTCTTATGTATAGCTTCTAGCTGAAAAACGAAAATAAAAAATAAAGAAACAAACAAACCCAAAGACCAATAGGTGGAGGTGGTAGAGAAATCATAAATAAATAAGAGGTTACCACTAAAGAGCATTTCAAATATTCAATTTTTGTTTGGCTTCAGGTTCCGCTTCTAACATTAAGTATTTGGCCAATACTTGACTAATTTTTCTGTTTTACCGATGATTGATCTCTATTGGTACCTTATTTAGTCATTTATTTTGTATGTTTATCAATGATTTTTTGATATGAAAACTTTGACTATAGAACTGACATGAAACTTTATTTACCAAGTAGTTAGGCAACTGTATCATTTAGTACATTTTATAAATAGGCTTCGATCCCAATGATTCTCCTCAGATAACTCCGAGAAAGAATGATCTTAGCTATATTTTCAATGATTATTTTCTTCTAACATAGGAAGCAAATAGACTAGTTGCATAGAGGAATACTTTCCTCATTATGGATCATCACAAATACAGATACTCTGCAAAAAAATGTCATTTCCAAGTTTTCTTCAGTAAGCTTCTTATTTAATACAACCATTTATTTCCATTTTCAATCAATATGTTAGCGACACAGACAGTGTTCCTCTCAACTTGCCAGCTTTTAATTTCCTTGTTGTTTACTACAAGCTTTTTATACCCTTTAATGGGAAAATATGTTTTTTTTTTTAAACAAGGGCTTTAGTAAATATTGCATAATGAGAAACTAAAATTTCCATTTGGAAAATTTAGTGTTTGGGATAAGACCTTTTAAAAGAGACTAAAAAAGTAGGTTTCAGATTGTCTAATCTAGTGCCATTTCATACCAGAGTTTGAGACATGTTCTTCATTCCTAACTTTATAGTTCAGTACAATGGCTTTTTGTACTAAAAAACAGTATTCATCATGACCGTGGCAATGTATGCATCATTTTCTTAATGCATAAACACCAAGCATACATTACTTTCAGAACAAAGGTCATTAAGAAGGTAAGAATCAGGATAAAATAAAGTAGTATGTCACTGAGATAAATCATTCGGTTTCATATTTAACTGTTCATTGCATCTCTTGCAATCTGCTTTTAGCATGTATGAATCGCTATTTCAAAATGACTTAAAATTTTCCCTTTATCAACTGTGACTTCTGACAATATGTATTTTCCACTTACAATGTGAATGTGAACGAATGTGAACAAAACTGAGATTTCTATTTTTAACAAGTCAGCTTTTTGGTGGTTCCCTTATGTTCTGACTTCCTCTACACTGAATTTAAGATTTTTTTTTTCAAATTTGATTCCTTCATTTCTCCATGAAGGTTCTTCTGTGTTCACATACATTGATAATATGTGATTATTTTGAGTGTTACAAGCTTTATTCTCACTTATAATGTTCCTTTTGATTGTTACGTTGGAAAATAAGACTAAATTATGACTTGGACAGCCTGCTAACTTGCATGAGGTAGGCCCCAAATGCTTTACCCTGTCTTTACCATTCACAAATGAACAGTCGCTGAGCTCAGGTATCAGTCACCATTGATATTAAGTACAAAGGGTCTCTCAGTCCTGCCTGTTCTCTGCTCAGACCACTCATATTTCCAATATAAAATGCCTACCAGTGTTAAGAATTACTGGTCTATGCATGGTCAGAGATATATCCGTTTTGCAATAATAAGAAATATGACGTCTTTCATGTGCTAAAGTTCCCCTATCCGATCTGCCAAACGGCACATGCTGGTTGTTCTCTGATGTCTCCTGCATCACAGCATGTACTACAGAAAGACAAAACTTCACCAGCCTTCTAAAAATTGCCTGCACAATCTCATCTCTGTATCACAGATTAAGATCACTGAAGAACCGGGCCCTTTTCTTTTTTTTCTGCAGAAAAGCGTGATCTTTCTGGTTATAGTCTTCAGCCTCCCAGCCAATTCTCATCAACTGAGTATTCCCTGTTCAACCTGACAATTAGTTTGTAAGAAAAGTTTCCTTTGCTTTTCAGTACAGAAGTTCACAGCTGACTTAACTACCACAAATCTGTATTTTAACCATGTTAAAGAGGACCTAGATATGACAGGGATATATACGATACCCATATGTATGACACATGGCTTTGAAGGGATAATGGCTTGATTAAAAACACAAATAAAATTCCAAGCCCAACCCAGCTGATCAGAAGCTTCTTTGTGTGCCCAGTTCTCAGCCTCTATCACAGCTCATTTCTAGATATATATTTCTGTCCCTTTAATAGGCACCCCTAAAACCTGAAGTTTTACTAGTTGTCAGTCAGATAGAGAGGACAACTACAGAAATTAAGTGGTTAAAAACCAGATTCATGCTTTGGTGTTATAAAATGGGAAAATGTTTATTGCTAAAGAGTTAAGCAGAATAAACATCAAACAAACAAAAAAAAAGAAGCTTAAATACTTAAAATCTTTGGAAGAAGAGAATTGATACGTAGTATTGATATTGAAGATCCTAATTTTTTTACTTTACAAAGCAGGTTAGTCCTGGAATTATAATATTGTTGTAAAGATAGATCTCTATTTTCAGTGATACATTGAGTCAGAAAAGTTTCCATAAAAATAATGAGTAATAATTTATATTTAATTTCCCTTTTAAAGAAACTCATGGGTGTAGGAAGTATAATGACACTTCTTCATTCAATGCTTTAGTTCATTACAAATATTATGTAATATACATTGTAAGTCAAAACTCCATTATTCTAGTATGAAAGAATATTTAAAATATTTGTCGTAATTTTTTTTTCAAGGAAGTTATCATTATTAATAAGTCTAAAAGTCTTCCTTTCTTTCAGTTACCTTGTATCTTTATTTCCTTTTAATCTTTTAATGTGCCATCCAAAGTGATTCTTTCATTTGAATGAGAAGACATATTTTTTCATTGTGTCTTCAGCATCCACTCCTCAAAATGTACTTTTGGCAAGTAAAATGAACCAAGTGCTCAAGCTTTTGCAATGAAATATGAAGTAACTGTAAAGTTTATTAATGATGAGAAATCTTTTTTTTTAAAGTGTAAATTACTTCCATGAGCAAAGTAGAATATTTTCAATGAGCCATTCCACTAAACCTGCCTCTTCCAAAGTGGTAAAAACCCATTAAAATAGCTTTCTAGCTCACACTAATAGAAGAAACAAAAGCATGTATATTTAGTAGTTTTTGGATCCAGCTGAACAACAGCTGTGAGTACTATCGGGACCACTAATACACAGGATAACAAGAAGTTTCTCCCCTGCTACCTCCGGCAGAAATCCTGAGCACTCCCGGCAGCCTCAGCAGCCATTTCCCCCAGAAGTCACACCCTTCTTCTGGTCGCATGCTCTTTGGCTGGCAGGACTTGCCACCCATTCTGGTTTGCCTGGAGGTACATCAGACCTGGATGGTCCTTCCCCTACAGACACAGGGGCCACCATTTTGTTTTGGCTATCATTTTAGGACAAGCCACCGCCATTTTAGGGCAGGGAGCTGCCATTTTGTTAAATGTCATACTGCTCTGTGTGTGTCTGAGAGCTGTTTCTTGACATCATCATACCCACATGTTCTGAGACAGGCCTGTGATTGTCTGGCAGGACTAGCTGCCTGCCTTTTCCGCTGTACCCGGAAGCAGGTCATAAAAGGAAGCCCCACGTCATTACTTTTGACAAGGTCATTCCCCATGTTTTCATACTGCACTGTGATTGGCTGACGGCCATTTCTGGACACTGTCATATCCATGTTTTCTCTGACAACTGTGTGGTTGGCTGACTGCCTCCTTTGGACCAGGGAGTGCTCAGAAAAAAAAAATATAAAAAAATTATAAAAGATATAAAATATATACATGTATAGAAATATATACATAAATTATGTAAAAATATGTGTATCCATATATTTTATTTATATATAGATACACTTTTTAATATGTACTCCTATATGTATATATGTGTATATATTTATATACATATAAATGTTTATAAAGCTATAGAAATTAAATATTTATAGCCATAAAAATAGGTACAAAATGGATAAAACATTCCTTAATAAGAGCTAATTGTGTGAATAATTGAAGTTCAAATGTGAATAGAAACAAAAGTAGAAGGCCAGGTTGACGTCCACCACTCGACCAGGCTACAGAACAAGCCCTAACATGTCTAGGATAGTGGGGGCAACCTCCAGGAGGCAGAGGAGACACTGCACCAAAAGGGAACATGGACAAGTCAGAACATGGCTGTTGGCTAAGGTACCCTCTAAGGAGGCTCAACAAGGAGTCCCTGGTGCAAATCATGTCACATACAAAGAAGAGCCCAATCTTGTGAGATGGACTGAGAAGCCCCTTCACTCAGGCCCAGCCCAACAGGATGACAGGGGCAGATTACTGGGGTAGAATTTTGGGCTTTGCGTGGTGCTGCAAGACACAGCCAAACTTGTGTTCAAAAATTGAAAACTAGAACAAAATACCAACTGCAGAAGAATATGTTCATGGGGACAATAAGGAAAAGACCCAAAGGGACTCCACCAAAATAGCACAGGAACCAGAAGAACTGGCCAATGGGCCCATGAACCACAAACTGTATTTCAAGGTAAGTGTCACACAGAGAGGAAGGGTAGTAGTTGGGGGCAGCTCTCTTTCCCCACGGAAAATGTTTAGTGATTTAAGCAATAATCATTATAAAATTAATTTCTGAATGAAGCAGAAGACTTAGATTAAAATTATGTTGGTAACAGCATCGCCTGAGCTCAGGCTCTTGAAAAAGGCAATTATCTCTGCTTCCAGAAGTTATGTTCAAAGAAAAAATATATAAATTGATCCAAGCTATTTGCAAATTTCAATTAGGTGACTCAAGCTTCATTGGCTTCTCTGTTTGAATCTCTGTGATATCTATCAGGATCATTTTCCATTTGTGTTACAAGATAAAACACCTTGTTAGTTTTTAGTATTACTGGCTGTTGTCTATTATAAAACATGACTTAAACTGAGTACTAGTAAAAAATGTGTCAGTCTCATATGTCAAATATTGACTGATTTGTTGGAAAATTTCTTTGAGGTAATGATTTTGTTGTGACTGAAATTTATGAACAAGGTAGTTTGAAATATCAGATGACCAGAAAAGTCTAGCAGAACACTGCATTAATATTTTCTTAATTACCTGTATGCCAAATCTAGACTACCTTATTAAAAGAATCCACAAATACTCTCATTGCTTCAGCACAGTCTTTTTATACTAATTTCACAGTGGCATGTCCATGTAATTTGAAATTTCCTTCATAGTGATGCACCAATGGACACAAATTGCTAATTACGCAGTTTGAGAAACAACAATGGTGTTCAGCATTTCTTTAAAAGTGCTGACATGTTACTTTCCACAATGTCAGGAAATAATGCTGCTGATCAGCATAAACCACTGCTAAGTCTCTGAAATTTGGTTTTGCATAAACTTTCTAGAGAGAACGATAGGAGTAAGCTCCACTGATCTGTGCAAAGACTTCACATTAGCAAGGAAAATCTGGAATATTACCAAATGCTTTTTTTTTGCCTTTTTTTCTTTTTTTTTTGGACAAGTTCACATAAGACAATTTAATATTGATTCACTGGAAATCAGTTCTTCCATATTTTTATTCTCTAGATTTTAACTGTTGTTGTCTACTGCTATCCCACCTAGAAGTGGATATAGCCTGATCAGGAGGGCAGGTTGGCCTTGTGTTGTGTGCTATTTGTGGTGCTGACGTTTTTTGGATGCTGTGGCCACCACAACAGAAAGAGGAGATAAATTCTCTTTACCTCACAGGCTCTTGCTGCTACCTTCAATATGTAATGGAGTGACTAGGAAGTCAGAGAGTGAAATGACTTAAATTAATTACCCACTGAGTTAATCTGAAGAAAAAAACAAAAACGAAACCCTCCCCTCCCCTTCCTGAGATAATATTAAAATTAAGAAAATGGCAGACAGTTCACAAAATTAAAATATTCAGAAGTGGCCACTGAACTGTGGAAAAATTAATCTTGTGCTGTAGATTTTAGAATAAAACCTAGGCAATTTTAAGAAAGACCATGTTGGAAGTGAAGGAAAAAACCCTGTAACTCCTCTGAAACCAGGGAATTTTATTAACATTTTACCAATATTAATTAAATTTCAAGGGTTATAAATACGTTCTAGATCAGTTGTGAACTGTATTGGGAAATTAGATTTTAAGTTTGAACTACCCTGCATTTTGTATCTTGATTTTACTCATGGAAATGTCTTATAACAATAAATGTTATATTGATCTTTTCATTACTATACATCTTGTGGGGTTTTTTTATCATTAAGTTAATTTTAATTGTGGATTTTATGTTTTCAGGTTGAAAGCCCAATCAGAATAAAAATGGGATTGGATTGAATGTAGAATAGGATTGAATGCAGCTGTTTTGCTTGAAAGATTTTTAAATGGAAATTTATGTATCTAAATGACATCAGGTCTTCTGCAATTATGTTGACTTGTTCAATGGTCAGAAAGACTTACGACTTTTGGAGGACAGGCAATTCATTTCATTGAAAGGATTTAATGCTTTTATGCAGGTGTTATTGAAAGAGCACCATCTTGTTCCTCAGAAGGAAGCCATTTTAACAGGTAAAAAAGTGGCATCAAGTTTTATTACAGACTGGTAGTACATGCCATTGGTGTCACATCTAAATGTGTTTCACCATTCAATGTCTATTACTAAACCTTCAGGAGCACAGGGAAAAACAAAAAAAAAAACAAAAAAGAAAGAAAAAAAAAAGGAGTTCTCTTGCAGTTTTAAGCCAAACACACAGAGCAGTAATTCAGAGCTTCAGAGAACCACAGTAAAGTGACTAATGCATTTGTGAAATGTGAAAGCTTCTGGCTTGGAACAACTCGTATGTCTTGTCAACTTCAGCTTTTTTAGTCTGGGTCTGAATGGCAGCCACAGCTACAAACTGCCAGTACTTTTTAAACAAGGATGCAGTTGCACATAATGAACTTTTTGCTTAGCTTTTTCCATGTTTACTTGTTGTATAGGCCAATATTAACATGCAGAAAGATGTGATTACCTGTTTTGACTTTGAGAGATAAAATGAATCTGTACATGAAGTCAAGATTTATAGCTAGGACAGTGGAATAAGTTCTAAAAATGTATCATTGGAAGGAATTTAATACAACATACAGCTTTGTTCCTTAGTGTCTTCAGAGAATACATATCAGAGATGTCCTTATTTTCTTAAGGCTAAAACCTCCAAGTTCTATAGAGCAATTTATATGGAAAGGAACCACTTCAGCCTGTTGGGAATGTAAGATATTCAGAGTCTGAAATGTGTCAATACAGTTCTGTCTGTGAATGAAATCAATGTCTATCTTTTTCTTTCTTTTAGATTTCTTTAGCAAGGTGTTGATTAAACTATGATGAGGACTGCTGTTGCAATTAACACTAAATGAGATTTGTTAATTGGCTTCTTTTGAAGCAAACTGGGGTTTTTCTTCTGCTACCCTCTGTGCTCCTTATGAATTGATATATGGAGTAAGGATAGTGAAAATTGACTGTGGAGGGAGTGACACTTCAAAATTCAATCTAATTACTACAGCTACAACTGACTTTAGAATTTAAATAAAAGAAAGTGAAAAGATATTATAAATGGTACTTAAGCCAACAATTAGCCAAAAACATAATTCATGTAATATGTTCATTTGGGTTTTTTTGTTTAGAATTATAAAAATTGGTATATGGCTTAAAGAAAAACAAAACAAAAACCCCCCAAACAACAGCAACAATAAACCACCAGCCCAAGAACATAGTCAGAAGACACATTGTCTCTCCGGAAGATGAATGCAGAGTGCGCTTCCCCCGTGCAGAAAGGCAGGTTGGTTTTGCTTTTTTTTTTGGTATTTCAACAGCATGCTGAAAATTAGAGAATTGCACAAACTGTAGGAGGGAAAGAAAAATCAGATTTTTTTTTTTTTAATTTTTTTTAAAAAACCCAAACACTTTCACATGGAAAAAATAAGAAAAAGCAGTTCTCAGAATGTGTTATCTGCAGAACTTCTGATAATGTATCTTACAAAGAATTTGTTAAAATTTGTATAAAGCTGTCTTCTCTTTGAGGGACCATGGACTCAAGGGTTAAACACTGTATAAGACTTAAGTGCTATGAAGTATAATGTTTTAGCAATTGACCTGCAGACTTGAATCTGTAACCCCATCTGATGTTCTAGGCTTTTTATGTTTTGTATTGAGTATTCAAAGAGTATTAGATGGCTGATTAAAAAAAAAAAAAAAATCACTCTCGAAATAAACAAAGGCAAGATAAGTGGGGAGCAGTGTGTTTAGGACAACTGGATGTAAAATGATATGCATAGGAAGTGTATATGGAAAGTTTTCCAAATTAAAATTTCAGACAGGAGAGGTCAAGGAAGAAAATAAGGGGACTTTTCTTAAATTTTCCTGTTCAACTTATGTTATTTGGCAGCACTGTGGTCAAGAATGAAAATATTTCTGGCAAGAAATGAACCAAAGTGGTGAGGCTCTTACTTTGCAATCTAATTATGAAGATGCTTACCTAACAAAGTGGAGTTTTGTATGCAGGTTGCTTTTCCAAATTTTACTCTTTTTTGTTTATTTGATTTTCTGTGCCATATTAATCAAATATATTCCATTTGCAAAGCAACCAGTCAATTGGATTTGATTAATTTAGCCTCCAAATAGCATGGCATACAACAGCAGAGAAATTTTTTCTATGCCATGAAGAGGATTGGACAAGATGACCCCTCAGGCATCCCTTCCAACCTCAGATCCTCTGAGATTCTTGTATTCTGGGAAGAGGATACTGTGCCTTCAACTACAGTTAAGGAACNATTATAACTATTATTATTACTGCATGTCTTCAGTATTTTTCTTATTCTCTATGTTTCATTACAGAAGTGGCTACCATGTGAGCTGACTACTTATTCTAATTCAGCGACCCAGGAAGAAATTGGAAGGTGAATAGTACAAGAGTACTAGAAGAAAATTTCATTGATTTAGATGGGAAGATGGTCCTATCAGATGTTTTATCAACTGAGAGCAGTGTATGCTACTGTCAGTGATTAGGTAACTAAGTACTCTTCTTACTTCAGTGAAACTGTGCTTTTTGGTTTTATCCCTGAAGAGATTTTTACCTATTATGTTTAGGGGAATTATCCAGGGAGTTAGGAATCCAAAAGATCCGTAACAATTAAAAGATGAAACAGGAACAGCAGTTCCTCAGCACACAACAAATCAGTAGTCATTAATTTGATCCATTTTAAATATAGATAAATAATAAGGTTATTCTGTATAATTATAGGAGTCGGATTTATTTTCAAATTTCCACTATAGAACAGTCCTTTGCAAGTAGGTCATATTATCAGAACAAAATGACTGAACATTGCAGTTTTATTTGAGACTGAGATTTCCCTGAGTTCTGAAATGAAGTGGTATCCTCTGTGATTAATTGAAAGAAGTATTTCTGTTTTTTTAAAAAATGATATTTTTATTATGTTAACATGAAAGACATCCTGATCTCTGTTTTAGAGATTAGTGGCATTTCCAATTTGTAGATACTAGATAATTATTTTATAAATTTTATGAAGTTCAGGTTTCCTTTTTAAATTGTGAGCTTCTGAAGCAAGCAACACAGTTGTTTCACCAAAGAAGCAAATAACGGCCATTATTAAAACTGGTGGAAATCACTGTCCTCTAACTCTTCTTCCCTTAAGATCACCGGGCCATCTGAGTGTAATTCCTTTAGTGATCCTTCACTACTAGGGAGTTGTACTTGATTTATGCAGTGCTGTAGACTGAGAGCATGATCAAATACTCCAACTATTTATATATTAGAGACACAGTCACACTGGACTGTTTCATTAATCTACTTTGTTCAGTATTCTGCATCAGACTAATCCCTCATGTTGTCTAGGAAGGTGAGAAATGTTTCCACAATGTGAGAATTATGTGTAATCTGCCTGAACAGGGAGCCTTTTTTATGGTGTTTTTTTTGTTTTGTTTTGTTTTGTTTTGTTTTGTTTTTTTACCAGGGCAGTAAATGATTATCCTGAAGTAGAAGAGATTCAGACTGAATCCTGTCTACAGAAGTGTAGATATTGTAGTTGCAAACTGTGTTCTCTATTTTCTTTACTTTTTTTAAAAATGAATTTATTTTGTTCTTGTATCAAAGCAAGATTCTGCACAATGCTATATTACATTTTTAAAAGGTGCTGCTGTCTTCCCGTTCACATATGTGATGCAGTAGGTATGTGTCTTTGTTCCTTCATATTCCCCTCCATGCAATTTTGTTTTCTTCTTTTTAGTATTCTCTACAGGTCATTAATCTTTCCTTCTAACTGTTATTTCTATCTTCTTTTTTCCTCTCAGTTTTTCTCTGTTTTTTTGGTATGTCATCACTGAAGAACCCTTGTCCCATTCCTTTCAGATTACTACTGTTTTGCTGATTTTTTATCAGTATGGTATTATTTTTATTTTTAGGAGCAGTTATTATTTCTGAGATTACACATGGTGGAATCCTCAAAGGAGAAAGATTTCAAAGCCTGTTTATATACGGTGACTGAAGTAACTATGTAGAAACCAGTAAGCAGAATTTTTAAGGCGAATTACACATACTGATATTAATCATGTGCCATTAAGAGGGCTATATAGTATAAAGTTAGCATATAGCATAATTGCTTCTCTGGGAATTCTAACAACCACACTTAAGAGAGAAAGTTACTGTTTCATAATATTTTTTTTTTCGTATTTATACTGTATCTCTTTTCTCAAAGACACTTTTTTTTTTTTTTAAATCATTCTTAGAGGACTGTGCAGTCTGAGTAAGCAGTACAGAACCTAAACTCTTGTAACATCTATATCCCCAAAACGCTCTCTCTCTAGTGCTTTGATAGCCATGCATCTTCTCTGTTACAGAATAATAATGTCTTTCAGTGGTCATCCAAACAAGAGGAGGGATGAAGAAAAGATGTCTTCAACTTTTTAACTGTATGACTTTTGGGAATCCACTGAAGCAATTCCTTTGAATGTCAACGAAGTGCCCTGTGATCTATTGCAAATCTAAGATACTATTCAGTCTCTGCATTAGACTGCCAGGAGTCCCATTAGGCACGGAGTAGACATTCACTACATTATAGTTGCATTTGCAATATATAAAGAACATTGTTTAAAAATCTTTAAAGACCAGGTAAAACACATCTATATAGTTTCTTACAAATCTGCACTGAAAACTTCATTTAAAAATACATGTTAATATGTTGAAGTCAGCTTCGTCTTTTTATAATTTTATTCATTAGCTAGTGTTTATTAAACACTGACACAAACATATTGAAAAGTAACGGGATTTTTTCTTGAAGCTAAGAATGTTACACAGTCTATGCTTTATGAAAGCTGACTGTACTTAGACCTGCCATTTGAAGAACAAAGAAAAGAGAATTAAACACTATAAATTCTTTGAGATAGACTGTGTTAGAGTACTGCATTTTTGTTGGGACATAGGCTAAAGCATTGACACTACTCTATCATACTTTATCCGCACAATTTATGCATGTGTGAATGAAAGCAAAAATAGTTGTGGGAAGAAGTATGATTCAGCTTTACAAAATATCACATAGAGTTTATAATATGAAAAAGAAGTGAGAAAAAGGAGCTGTAATCTTGATGAAGAGGGGCACAGCTGTCAGGTGTAACTGAGAGTTTGGGATGAGACACCAGCTTCTGGGAGGTAGTATACTATATGCATGGAATGAAGAGATTTAAATTTGATGAAAAGCAATGAATGGAAGAATATTTTGTTCAAATGACTGCTGCAAAGAATTTAGAGATGTCATCAATGATTCTCTTGTCCCTGAAAAAAAATTATGCGATGTCATAATTTTTATTGTCCCATACCATGACTGAAACAGAGAACTTCTGAAATCAGTCAGGAGACTGGTTTAGAGCAGTTATGTTTTAGATACCTTCATTGGATATGGAATATTCATCACCAAGTTTTCTATTTGAATTAAAACTAGCAATGTCTTGAATCTTGTCTTTTGCACATTAATACAGGGTGTCCTAAACACTGACTTATTTTTATGAGGAATTATACCTTGTAATTGTGACTACTACTCTTAGAAATTAGGTTAATACCCAGGTATTTAGTCTGTACTGAATTGTCTCCGTGTTTTTTACACTGGAACCTTGTTTAAATGGATGCACATGTGAGTTTCAGATCCTAACTGTGAACATGAACCAAAGGGAAAGTCATGGCTCAGTCACACATCAAAGAAAGTCATAAAGAATCCTTATTATTCCCAGTGGAAAGCCTCTTCTCTGATGAAGTTCAGAAAGTCTGTATACTTTCCTCCTGGTAAGCCAAAAATTACTTTACCTGTAGCACTAGGCCTCTATAGGTCTTGAAATTAAAAAAGGGTGGTATTATGCAGCTACAGTGAAACTCTGCTGACCAACCAACAGTCATGTAAAAATGGAAAGCCCCATATCCTCTCTGTGTAGTGTAACGTTCCATTTAATTGTCAGACTACTGGCTGCACTAAATCAAAGTTGAGTTAAGACTCTGTACTCCTAAAATGGTGAATTCATCTGCTGGGTGGCATTGAAAGAGCAGCAGAGGAATATGCCTGGAGGTGTTTCATCTGTGTTCAGAGTGAGAAAGGCCAAATGCAGGCCCTCTGTGGTAATAAAATGCATTAATAAAATATATCAGAAGGAATAGGGCAGAAAACTTGAAAATAGATAATAGATACAGATTTCTCAGAAAAGCTGAAGGAGGCTGGTATTATTCTAAATATCAGTTAAAGTTATTCCACATATCAGTTAAAGGCTTTTGATTCCAGAAGGTATCCAGCTGTCTAATGATGAAAAGTAAATAGTTTATGCCTGAATTATACTGAAGCCAAATGCAAATGAAGTCCATGGAAAGACTGCCACTAACTTCAGTGGGATCTTGATCAGATCCCAGAATTTGCTCTAAGTGCTCCAAGTCATCTGATGCTAAGCACAGAGTACTCCACAGCCTGCAGAATTTAATCGTTCTGTAGTAGATTCATAGACAAAATTTTGTATTACTTTCATCTGCATGTATTTTGAACAATTAATGCAGCCCGTGGTTCATAATTAAATGAAATTATTTAAATTAAGGTCTCAAAGTGTCAATAGAAAATAGCCTGTGATTTGAGATATCTGAATATACGTGCTGTGGCTCTGAATGTATAACATTTTTTTGTCACCTGAACTTGACTGACGGTTCATCTTTGAAATGAAGAAAACATCAGTGTTTTTACATGCTTAATTATTAACATGAACACTGCACAATGGTTCTGTTTTAAAAATAGATTGTTTTTTTCAGAGCACTTCAATAGTAAACTTGCATGTTTAATTACGTAACAAATCTAAATAAGAAAGGCATTTATTCTTCTTGAAGAATGGACATATGACCATGTGTTTAATGAATAATTCAAAATATATTAGTGATGATTGATGGTTGTTCTGTACTATATTGGGAAAAATACAGAATTACAGACTAAATATTTATGCTCATAGGTTATTTTTGTTTGTTTGTTTTTTAATTTTTGCACTTTCTCATAAGCAACTACAATATGGTGCCTCTTTAAGGCACGAGCCACAGGGGAAGGGACCAGTTGGTTTGTTAGGTCTTAGTATAACTGAAGATGATACACAATACTTTCCTAGAGAGAAACTGACACTGATAACATTCTCATTTCTGAATCCATTGCTTTCTGTGCCTTTGATTTTTTATATGTGGATAGCATGCAACATGAGGCATAATAGAGCTCCCAATGGAGCTTACAACATAGACTGAGATCATATGGCTGAATATTTATTCTCATGCCATGTTCTTATGCTGTTCTGAGAGGTCTTCTGTTTTGCCTGCTTTGCCCTTGACTTCTCATTTGAAATGAAATAAATAAATAAGCAAGCTGTGAAATACGAGATGCATTTGTAATATATTCATCTAACATCAAGACAAAAAGTCATTAAGTAGAAGATGAATGCAACATTGAAAAAGAAAATCAATCACTAATTTGAGTTCCAAGCACCTAAGTCCTACATATTGATAAAAATTATAGGTATTAATCACTTTTATATGTCAAATAAATTATTTGTGAAATACTAAACTCTGTGTGTATACAAATTAAACACGAGAGAGACCTTCTGGGTGCCGAGGGTGCATCTGAACCTATTGTCTAGATCACTAATAAGAACACTAAACATTATCAGCCTTCTCCTGGCAAGAAAAGGAACAGCAGGCAACATGACATTTTAAGGTCAATTTATTAAGTAGACTAAGTGAGGGATAGGCTTTGTCAGGGAAAGCTTTATACACACATGCATACACATACACCCCTACAGTTCCCTGAGATGTGCCCCTATCTCCACCCAGTTGAGCTGAGGCGAAGGTAATTCTTGCTCTCACCAGGCTTATGCTGAGCATCAATATGTAACCCTTCCACACTTTCCTTTGCCTCCAGGTGCTGTCAAGCAACTGCCTAACAATGCTTTCCCCCATCTCCTCTACTAACGGTTTTATAGCCACATGTTGGCACATGACACCCATCAAATCAGTTCATGACCAGTCATGCTGTACCTTTCCAGCAGTTTCAGGTGTTGCTGTCCTGTCCCATGACCGTGCCAAGGCTCCTCACACTCAGATCTCCCTTGCATTGCCATTGGCTATAGCTCGTCATACTCAGTCACCCACCTCTTGATAAAGAGAAGGTCATGATGCTCCCATTACAGGCCTCTTGAGGAAGAAGAGTATTGACACTTGAGGAATACCAGTAGCATTCAATTGCTATTTGGACTAAGAGCAAGGACTGAAGACTCTGCTAAGGTAGAAGCACACAGCAAAGTAAACACTCTTCACTTATTCACAGAGTTATTTCATTGTAGAATGTAATCAAGTTAATTAGGTGCAGTTAGCCCTTGGTAAACCACCTTGGCTGTTCCTAATCGCATTTAGCATAACTCAATCAGAGAAGAAAATTATTGGCAGTCAGTCCTGAATCCGTTATTGTAGCCTTTCAAGCTTCCAAAATTTTGGCAAAATTGAAACTTTGTCAAATATTAGTGTAGGTCAAAACTGGTGTCATATAGGAGAGAATGCTATTGCTTGTCAGAACTAATGAAGTTATTTACATATTATCTGTCTCTGAGTAGTAGATATTTCACATAAAATTGATTACTCACAATAGTATTGCTTGCCAGAAGTGAAAGAAACAATCTTTTTTATTATCTTTTTACTTTTCCTTACTTTTATCCCTTTGGTATTATGTGAATTCATGTGAAAAAATTATTAGCAATAAGTGATGTAGTATGTAAAAATGAGTTGTTGAAAATACTCTCTTGTGTTCATTTGCCATATCGACTAAATCACAGCTCTATATAAATGATATTTGACATTTAAACAACTAGATTGTGATAGTTTGGCTCATGTTTGCCAAAATAAAAAGAAGTTCATTGACTGTTTAACCTTTTCACAACTGTTCCTGCCCTATTTTCCTACAATGATGACTCTACAAAGAAATTAAAACGTAAAACCATGTTTGTTACATCACAGAATCAGGTAATTGAGGAGCCTATGAAGGGTGGGTCTGCTGGACCTGATACTTATGAACAAAGAAGAACTGGTTGGTGATGTGAAGGCTGGGCCACATCAAGCATGAGATGGTGGAGTTCAGGATACTGAGAGGAGGAAACAAGGCAAAAAGCAGGATCACAGCCCTGAACTTCAGAAAAGCAGATTATGGCCTCTCAGGGACCTGCTTGGAAGAATTCCATGGAGTACAATCCTAGGGAGAAGATGATTTCCTCCAAGATCTGGAGGTGCAGGAGGTCTAGCAAAGGTGGCAGGATGTCTGCATGGACAAATCAGCTTTTGACAAAAGGAACAGGCATAAAAAGGAAGTATATAAGAGGTGGAAGAAGGGACAGCATTGGATACTGTCAGATCTTGGCTTCTACAGGTACATCAGTAGCAAAAGGAAGACTAGGGAAAATGAGGGCCTGCTGCTGAATGGGGCAGGAAGCCTGGTGACAAAGGACGTGGAGAAGGCCAAGATACTGAATGTCTTCTTTGCTTCAGTCTTTAGTGGTACAAACAACCTTCAGGAATCCTAGACCCTTGAGACTTGTGCCATAGTCTAGAGCAAGGAAAACTTACCAGTGGTAGAGGAGGATCAGGGCAGGGAATATTTGAACAAAAATGGATGTACAAAAGTTGATAGAATCTTATGGGGTGCATCCACAAGTGCTAAGGGAACTGGCCAATCTCATTACAAGGTTACTCTCAGGTATCTTCAGAAAGTCATAATGATTGACAGGGGTCCTGATTGACTAGAAGAAAGTAAATGTTGCTGTCATTTTCCAAAAGGTAAAGAAGGAGGATCTGGAAAACTACAGGTTGTTCAGCCTCACATGAGAAGGTAATAGAGCAAATAATTCTGGAAACCATTTATACACACGTGAAGGACAATAGGATGACTAGAACTAGTCAGTATGGACTTACAAAGGGAAAATCACTTGCTTGATGGATGAGAGGAGAGCAGTGCATGTTCCTTATCTCAACTTTACATAAAGCTTTTGACACTGTTTCACATAATGTCCTCATTGACAAGTTGAATAAGTTCAGGATAGGTAAATGAACAGTGAGGTGAACTGAAAACTCTCTGAGCTGCTGGGCTGAAAGAGTTGGGATCATGACATCCTGTTAGAGGCCAATCCCAAGTGCTGTTCCCCAGTGTCAATACTGGGGCTAGTATGGGTCACACGTTCATTAGTGACCAGGATATTGGGTTAGCATGCGCCCTCTGCAAGTTTGTAGAGGACACAAAACTGGGAGGAATGGCTGATACGTCAGATGATTGTGTGGCCATTCAGAGGGTCCTTGACAGTCTAGAAGAGTGGTCAAACAGGAATCCCAAGAGGAATGACCCTATGCATGAGTACACACAGGAGGCCAAGTGGCTAGAAAGGAGCTCTGTAGAGGAGGACTTCGGGGTCCTGGTGGATAACAGATTGTGAGCCAGCAATTCACCCTCACAGCAAAGAAAGCCAATAGCCTCCAGGGCTGTATTAGGCAGAGCATTGCCAACAAGTTGAGGGAAGTGACCCTTCCCCTCTGTTAAGCCCTGGTGAGATACACCCAGAGTGCTGGGCACATTTCTGGTCTCCACAGTACAAGAGACATGTGGATTTATTGGAGCTACTCCTGTGAAGGGCTACGAGCATGACCGAGAGATTGGAGCACCTGTCATACAAGGAGAGTACAAGGGAACTGTGACTCTTCAGTCTGGAAAAGAGAAAGCTCAGGGACATCTTACCCATTTACCTGGTGGGGGTAGTAAAGATGACAGACAGACTCTTCTCAGTGGTGCCCAGTGACAGGACAAGAGACAATATGTGTTAATTGAAATGCAGGAAATTCCATTTGAACATATTAAAAAAACACGAACAAACAAAACCCCAAAACTTTTATGACTGTAACAGACATTGACCACTGGAACAGGTTGTCCAGAGAGGTTGTAGTCTCACTATTTTGGAGATATTCAAAACCTGACCATACATGGCCCTGAGCAACCTGTGGTAGCTCACCCTGTTCTGAGCATGGGCTTTGAGCTCATTTTCCTCATTTCACCTTCTTAACTGTTTTGTGATTCTGTGAATTTGTGGTTTAGATGGGCCCCAGTATCCCAAGCTTTACACCTAGTTATCCTAAAGCTCAGCTGCTTAAGCTAAACCTACTCAAGAAAAAGTCAGTCACAAGCCCGTATATGATCTAATAACTATTTAGGGTAGGGAGAGTGGGAGAATATTCTATGCTATGGTTGCCATTGCTAAGAAGTTAAAGAAATGCTAATGACTACTTTCAATTGGTTTAGTCCTAATTCTGCTGTCTGGACCTATTTTAAATTATGGCTCTGTATTTTATAATCCTGAGAAAATGTCATAAACGTAAATTCACTGAATCTATTTGGAAGATACTATTCTATTTAATACTCTTGGTCTTCTCCAATCAAGAAATTTGGATGAATTTCACTGAATCAAGTCCCTCCGTGACAAAATTTTCTATTTTCTGGTACGAACTTTAGAAAAATGTATTATTAGAAAAGACTTTTAATATCAGGATTGCAACTCAAAATATTAAAAGGATGTACAAACATAAGTAAGGAAAGCTAAATAAATAAGTAAAAGGGATTAATCAAATATAAACTTTTTTATTGTAATAAATTAGGTGAATTTTCTACCCTTTGGGTAGAAATAGGCACCACTGAATTTTAGAATTGGATAGTGTCTGTCCTAATGTGACTTGTCTCTTGCCATTGACTGTTCTAGAGATCTATCATGACTAAATCAGATATCTGCACTACAGGTGTTTAAAGTTAGGCAAGATGGAATTGCATGTCTATTACAGGCATTAGCTTTCCTACAACTACAAAAAAACCTTTTTACTTCCAGTTCCAACAGATGTGAAGAAGTAATAGTTTGTCTAGCTACAAACCTCTGCTTTCATGCATCATTACAAACAATGACATCAAAAATATTATGAAGCATAATTCTCAAAGCAAATCTCCATTATATCATGGACATGTCTATTAATACAACATAGAAGTAGACAAGACAAGGTTAATACTTTTCAAATTTTTGAAATAAGTTGTTCTGTATTTTGAAATATATGTATTAATGCAGTTTGAAAACAAGAACTGCAAGGAATATTTTATTTAATTTCTTATTCCTATGTTTTAAGAATGATTAGGTAAATCACCAATTAATTTCATTTTTAATAAATGCAGATGTTCTTTTTCAAATTCCGTTTTTATTACTCCATGTTACTAGAAAGGTATTGTTATGCTAAATATCATTCTGATGATACCTTTGAAACAAATTGTTCCCAGTTCAACAAGAGGAAATGTAGCCTTGTGTAATTTCAGAAAGTTTGAATTTCTAATTATTGCAGACAAGTAGTAAATACCCAAATGTTTCCTTCACCCATACGAAAAAGAGAAGATTAGAAAAGTTGTTACTTTCCTACTTACAGTCAAGTACAAGTACAGTTTTTGCTATAATCTACCCTCAATCAATTCTATTAATATATACCTGCTTAATATATTAATGTATCCTCATTTTCTGTGAATATTTTTTTTTTTTCTGTACTAATGAGACTTGCTAACTTTTCTATTAAGGATCTAATCTCTATAAAATCTNAATGGCTGATACGTCAGATGATTGTGTGGCCATTCAGAGGGTCCTTGACAGTCTAGAAGAGTGGTCAAACAGGAATCCCAAGAGGAATGACCCTATGCATGAGTACACACAGGAGGCCAAGTGGCTAGAAAGGAGCTCTGTAGAGGAGGACTTCGGGGTCCTGGTGGATAACAGATTGTGAGCCAGCAATTCACCCTCACAGCAAAGAAAGCCAATAGCCTCCAGGGCTGTATTAGGCAGAGCATTGCCAACAAGTTGAGGGAAGTGACCCTTCCCCTCTGTTAAGCCCTGGTGAGATACACCCAGAGTGCTGGGCACATTTCTGGTCTCCACAGTACAAGAGACATGTGGATTTATTGGAGCTACTCCTGTGAAGGGCTACGAGCATGACCGAGAGATTGGAGCACCTGTCATACAAGGAGAGTACAAGGGAACTGTGACTCTTCAGTCTGGAAAAGAGAAAGCTCAGGGACATCTTACCCATTTACCTGGTGGGGGTAGTAAAGATGACAGACAGACTCTTCTCAGTGGTGCCCAGTGACAGGACAAGAGACAATATGTGTTAATTGAAATGCAGGAAATTCCATTTGAACATATTAAAAAAACACGAACAAACAAAACCCCAAAACTTTTATGACTGTAACAGACATTGACCACTGGAACAGGTTGTCCAGAGAGGTTGTAGTCTCACTATTTTGGAGATATTCAAAACCTGACCATACATGGCCCTGAGCAACCTGTGGTAGCTCACCCTGTTCTGAGCATGGGCTTTGAGCTCATTTTCCTCATTTCACCTTCTTAACTGTTTTGTGATTCTGTGAATTTGTGGTTTAGATGGGCCCCAGTATCCCAAGCTTTACACCTAGTTATCCTAAAGCTCAGCTGCTTAAGCTAAACCTACTCAAGAAAAAGTCAGTCACAAGCCCGTATATGATCTAATAACTATTTAGGGTAGGGAGAGTGGGAGAATATTCTATGCTATGGTTGCCATTGCTAAGAAGTTAAAGAAATGCTAATGACTACTTTCAATTGGTTTAGTCCTAATTCTGCTGTCTGGACCTATTTTAAATTATGGCTCTGTATTTTATAATCCTGAGAAAATGTCATAAACGTAAATTCACTGAATCTATTTGGAAGATACTATTCTATTTAATACTCTTGGTCTTCTCCAATCCAGAAATTTGGTTGAATTTCACTGAATCAAGTCCCTCCGTGACAAAATTTTCTATTTTCTGGTACGAACTTTAGAAAAATGTATTATTAGAAAAGACTTTTAATATCAGGATTGCAACTCAAAATATTAAAAGGATGTACAAACATAAGTAAGGAAAGCTAAATAAATAAGTAAAAGGGATTAATCAAATATAAACTTTTTTATTGTAATAAATTAGGTGAATTTTCTACCCTTTGGGTAGAAATAGGCACCACTGAATTTTAGAATTGGATAGTGTCTGTCCTAATGTGACTTGTCTCTTGCCATTGACTGTTCTAGAGATCTATCATGACTAAATCAGATATCTGCACTACAGGTGTTTAAAGTTAGGCAAGATGGAATTGCATGTCTATTACAGGCATTAGCTTTCCTACAACTACAAAAAAACCTTTTTACTTCCAGTTCCAACAGATGTGAAGAAGTAATAGTTTGTCTAGCTACAAACCTCTGCTTTCATGCATCATTACAAACAATGACATCAAAAATATTATGAAGCATAATTCTCAAAGCAAATCTCCATTATATCATGGACATGTCTATTAATACAACATAGAAGTAGACAAGACAAGGTTAATACTTTTCAAATTTTTGAAATAAGTTGTTCTGTATTTTGAAATATATGTATTAATGCAGTTTGAAAACAAGAACTGCAAGGAATATTTTATTTAATTTCTTATTCCTATGTTTTAAGAATGATTAGGTAAATCACCAATTAATTTCATTTTTAATAAATGCAGATGTTCTTTTTCAAATTCCGTTTTTATTACTCCATGTTACTAGAAAGGTATTGTTATGCTAAATATCATTCTGATGATACCTTTGAAACAAATTGTTCCCAGTTCAACAAGAGGAAATGTAGCCTTGTGTAATTTCAGAAAGTTTGAATTTCTAATTATTGCAGACAAGTAGTAAATACCCAAATGTTTCCTTCACCCATACGAAAAAGAGAAGATTAGAAAAGTTGTTACTTTCCTACTTACAGTCAAGTACAAGTACAGTTTTTGCTATAATCTACCCTCAATCAATTCTATTAATATATACCTGCTTAATATATTAATGTATCCTCATTTTCTGTGAATATTTTTTTTTTTTCTGTACTAATGAGACTTGCTAACTTTTCTATTAAGGATCTAATCTCTATAAAATCTCTACTAGATGCCAAGAATGTAACTTGGCTGCCCCAGATATTTTGTTCCCATTTCTGAAATCCTGCTGTAATTCAAAAGAGATGATGAATCTTTCAGGAAATGCTATTTCCTGACCTTGTAATTTGAGCTTGTAACTCCCTTGTAATTGAGTTGCTTCCCCAGTAAGACAAAGAGATTATAGAACAACCAAATAGGATTTACTCTCCTACTGACTGTTAGCAGTGTGGCTATAGGACTGATCCTGAGACAGATGACACAATCCCACAACATAAGTATGGGACTACTCCAACAGAAAAAAAGAGTGCTGCCAGAAAACAAGGCAATGGGAACGTAGCTTTATGGTTGATAAAATATCAGAATTGCTAACCTGAAAATAATCAGAGGGGACACATCCACTGTGCCTTAGCTGACTGGGGCCCGCCCTGCAGCATCCACTGGAGAAAAGGGCCTTGCTGGTGATGCCAACTGGGGCCAGCTTAGAGCCCCACAACTGCCTGGCAAGGCCATGGCGAGGGGGAGGACCGAGGTCTGGCTGAGGAGACAAGAACTAGAACTTCTTGAGAATTCAGAGAGATGTTCAGTTCGCTGTGCAGGACAGACATCTGAATTTGGGGCATTTGTAAGAATCTTTGTTCATGGATACAATAGCAAGTTTTTTCTAGAAAACTTCACCCCATGTAAAATGAACATATTTATGCATTTTCCCCTTGCTCTCTGTAATATACTGAGTTGATAATTATCTTTTTGCATATGTTTTAGTGAAGAATATACAATAGAACAGCAACAACTACTGTTTTGTTTGTTTTTTTTTTTTTTTCAGGGGGAGAGTTTTATTAACATATTCATCTGCTTTAGGCAAGAGGCAGAGTGGTAGGGAAAAATCATTAAAATGAGCCATAGAAGTTAATGTCCTATATTGATTACATTGCTGCAAATGAGAGATTTTGGTAAAGCAATTAAAAATAAATCACTAATCCAAAATCTTTCTGGCAATAATAATAAGTAATTCCATATCAAATTGTGGTACTGAAACTCACTACTATGTATAAATTAAGATGCACAAAATATTACTTCAAAAGGATCAATTAAAGCAATTACACAATCACTCCATTGCAACTTCCCTGCTGGTCAGCTGATAATCTAATGAATGTTTTCAATATTCCATTTAAGCTAAGAGAATTAAAGTGATTGGAACATAAGGTTGATTATACAGTTATAATAAAACCCCATAAACCTGCATTTTAGCACATTTACTTATGCATAATTTCTTTTAACTATGTTCTGTAGCCGTAGTAATTGTTTTAATAGAACCTTAAGAATCTCTCTGAGATGGGTGTAGACCAGATTTTTCAACAAAAATAGATTTCTCTTAAATGCCAGAAAAATAAAATAAAATTGACATTGCTTTTCAATGTTACTTTTGACTAATCTAAAGAGTTATTATTAGCGGTTTGGAATCAGTGGATCTTATATGTGTGAAATCCAGTTTAACAAACATATAATGTAATATGTATTTAATGTCAAATAAACTGGTATGAAAAGTTACCCTTTGTTATTAAGTAAAACACAAAAAGTTCCACTTCAAAACAAATGAAACTTGTATTTTATGACCAGTCATTACAGAAACTTTTCTAACCAAATAACTATTTTCCTCTGAAATGAAATACAATGAAACCTCTAATTTTAATAGGGAAAACCCAGCTTATTTCCTATTACTTCTTATGTTCTAAAATTGAAAAAAATATTCATTTTTAGCAATTATCTCTAGGAAAATAAAAATGGTATCAGCTTCGTGTTAATTATTCTCAATATAAATGTGAGCACTCCAATCTGTTTATAAAGATTATTTGGTTGGACTATAAAGTCATTTGAAATTTCCCAGTTAAAAATGGTTTAACAAGGAAACATTTTTTAAAACCTCCTTGTTTCTTTCAAAGTGGCAGACTGATGCTTTAACAACAGTTTCTCCTTTGTTAGACCTGTTGTGGTTTGGGCCAGGTTGGACAATGACAAGACAACAGATGCTCTGCCCCACCTCTCGCTCCAAGGAGAGGAAAGAGAGATAAAGAGAGTTATGAGTTTGGAAAAAAATAAACTACTTTACTGAAACATTAATAATGAAATTAAAAGAACAAAAAGAAAGAGATACAATATATACAAATATATACAAAACCATATCAAGCTCCCAGGGAGATATCACTGGCAGGCACTGGGAGAATTCCAGACTGGGCTCAGTGACAGATTGGAACTGGATTCTGGATCTTGATTCAGGAACCCACGGATCAGTATCAAAGGTAGATGAACTGACAGGGTCCTCCTCAGATGTCAGTCATTGAAGAAAGACAGCCATTGAAGAAGCCAAGCCATTGAAGAAGTCCAGACCCTTCGATCCCTCAGCTTTTATACTGAGCATGGCAGATGGGATGACCATATTGGTCAGTTTGGGTCACCTGTCCTGTCCACTCCTCCTCACAAGTGCAATCCCTCCACAGGGTAAGCAACCAAGTCAGCTGACCCTGGTTGCCACAGCAGCAAGTATAAGTAAGAGCCTCTCTCACTGAACAGAAAGTTGGCTCTGCTCCACCCCAAACCGGGACACCTGTGATTGCAGGTATTCTACTTCGTAAGTCCAACATATTGAAGACATGTGTACTGCCAACAGGACAAAGAAGAGGACAGGGTTATCCTCCATCCTATTGTCTTTGTGTTTCTAGTCATGGAAAAGGGATATACACAACCTGAAAGAGGGGTAATGTTACCTTCCATGTATGCACCAAAGGTAGTGTTAGTTCAAAGGTACTAGATTTTATTTGTATTCTGCCAAAGCACTTTGTGAGACAATGGAGTACAACTTTGCCGTAGCACTTGGAAAGATTTATTCACCTAAATATTTGACTTTTTAAATTGAAAAAGTTTAAAGGACTCAGATGCAGAGTAGGTATTCATGGCCAGAACATGTAATAATTGTTAAAGGAATATCAATCTTTTTCACAATATAATTTCCTTTCCAGTTTAATCACATGATAACTAATGTTTTGTGGGTTTTCTACCTTGATGTGTAAAATTGTCCACTGGTTTACAAACTTAAGTTGTGAAGTTCTATTTCATATTAAAACGGAGACTATGCAGCTGAGTTTCACCTGTAAGTGTAAAAACATGTTTATATTCTGAATTTTATGCATTTTTTTATTGGGTGATGCATTTCATTTTACAGGTCTGAGCTTTCTGAGGTCTTTGTGAGTAATCCTTTTCTTACAGGCCCATGTTTAAACATTCAGAGTGTTTTTTAAATGATGAATTAGGGAGACTCTCTGGTTAGTGCCTTTTTACCATCTAATTCTATGCATTGCTAAGTTTCTTCTTTTCATGCCTAGGGTCAATATCAATACATGAAGACCAATGAAGTTCTGGTAGTCATCCTGGATTCTGAAATGGACAGATGCTGCCAACCAAGGCAGATGTCAATACTTCTTTGATGTGGGGTATTTTTTTCCCATACCCTGTAGCATATCATTTTAGTTGTGTTAATTTACATGAAAATACAACACAAATAGTTCAACACATAATATGTCCAATGCGAGATGGTAACAGATAAATATTTGGACATTAAAAAACTGTCCATGAAGGGAAAAGAATCCATTTGATCCATTAATAATGAGAACCTGTTCTTTGATCCTGTCTGTTCCTATTACATCAGAGAAAACCATGAGATACAACATCTTGTTGTGAAATGTGTCAGGTGTTGCCAAAACAGCAAGCAATGCACTTATAAACATAACCTTGAAAATAAAAATGTTAGACAAAATATAAAATAGATTCAGTATCAAAATTCCACAGCTCAAAACAGTAGTTCTCAGTGCCTTCATTCCCATATAAAAAAAAAAAAAACAAAAAAAAAACAACAAACACACAACACAAAAAAACCCAAACATTGTAAGTCTTTCATATTCATATTAAAAATAATAATATTTTTTTTTTTTAATTAGGAAAGAAAAATAATTCAGGATTTACCAAGCAGTACGATATTTTATGAACTGTAGGCAACTTGTCACTTGTGTGGCAGAATTGATAAAAACTTTTCATAAGTATTTCTTGAGATAGCAAGTGAAGACTTCACATCTGCTGGCGTGTTTTGATTTTTCATCAGACTGACCAGGCACACACATCTGTCCTCTGGACTATTTTTGTGCTAATGTGAAATATTAGCAAGATGTCAATCCGCTGCATTTTTTTCCTGGATGGAAAGCCTGCTCATTGACCATTTTTGCTCTTACGGTAACCTCTCTCTCACTATAAGAAAAATATTTTCATTAAATCATTACTGTCTCAGTGACATATATACACAAAATTATTATTACATGGAACATTTTTATGTGTACTTCACTGTTCTTAAACTCCCTTAGGATATGGCTATATCTGGTACAATAGAGAAAAACTGCCTGAAATGATTTTGGGATAAGGAGCTATATGACTTCATCAGCATAACAGTTGCAAACTTGGGGATTTCTAGAACACATCATATTGACCTGCCCTTTGTCTTATGTCTATATACCAGGCTGATGTGTAAGAAACCTTAGCACCAAAGAAAACAGAATGGATAAAAAAAAGAATTAGTTAACACCGTAACAATTTTACAATTGCAAATTAAACTTACTGACTTTGGACTGAAGCAGATTAGGTGTGTTCACATGGTCTGTTGACTCAGTTCTGCATATCACTGACCTCTAGCCAAGTAGTTGCAAAAACCAGCTATGGACAAGGCTGGTAGCAGCTTAAAACACCACCACATTTCTGAATACAGTACCACAGTCTCTTTCCATGAACAAAAACTAGCATCAGAACTGTTTTCTGTTGAATTACATAAGAGGTCAGTGTACTTCATGCAAGAAACGTGTATGTTTCTGAGCTTCTTCTCTTTTCCAGAGAATGTTACCAAGTTCTTTTGTGTTTATTTCATTAAAGCTACAGAGTTAAAATGCCCTGTGGGTGTAAGATTAGTGTAACACAATTTCACTCTGCAAGACCAATGTGCCTATTTTCATGCTCCAATTGTCTGTCAGATTTCCCTCAAGACTGGTAGAAAAATGTCTGTCAAAACTTGGACATTCCTCAAAGCAAATGATTCACATAAAAGACTGAATAATAATCAAGAGAATAGGTAGTGTGAATAACAACACTGAAGAATGAAAACAAAAAGTGAATATACCACAGAAGGAAACTATAAGGGGCAAAAAATGTGTTGCACAAGAGTTAGTCCATCTGAAATTGCTGACTAACCCCACAAATCCTATGAGATACTCAGAAGCTGTAAATACAGTATTGGAAGTTTTCCAGTTACGGATATATAAATAATAATATCTGTTCTCTTTTATATGTCTTTCAAGTAAATCCAAAAATAATTTAACTCACTGCATTGTATGCAACCTGTAAACAAACAGCTGTATGTTACAGAGGGGTAAATAAAGGATAAATAAGAGCTCGAGGCTTAAGGTGCATTATGCATAAGAACATAATTCAGCTAGAATTTTTATTTGTTTATTTTTAGGAAGTTATCATTATACTTTGAATGAAGGTCCATATTCCTTACATTTAATGTTATATTCTACAGAAAGACAGTGGCAGGAAGACAGTGGCAGAAAGCAGAGGTCTGGTGAAGTGTCTGTGATAGTGTAAACTGCTGGAGAGACATTTCTGCTGGAAGACCTTTATTCTGCACTAATTGGAGTTTCCTAGAAGCGAAACTGTCTTTCTCGTTGACATTATTTCCTGTAGTGGGCTGGGAACATTTAGATATCATTATCTAAAAGTCAGAGATACCAAGCCATAGAAGGCTCTAAGAAGAATTTGGGATCATGACTGGAAGCTTGCCCTCATGTGGTTGCAAATCTGTAATCAACATCTTCATGGTGGCGGCAAAGTTTTCAAATGATAGGTAGCATCAGTTTTGACCAGACATTCTTTCTTCAAGTTTGTCATGGCTGAATCCTTTGACTTCTTGGTAGTAATAATAAGTACTGATACCAAGGAGCAGGCTTTTTGGGTTTTGTTCTGTTTTGTTTTGTTCTGTTCTGTTTGTTTTTTAAGGAACTTTTAATTAGGCCATAGGAATAAAGCAACCTTTTATCATTACAGAGCGTATAAGAACTGTTCAATAAAAAATGATGCATTGTTTGAACTGAACTGCAACCAAAATGCTAACTAGATACCAGATAATGTAGGGGCCCATCAAGTTTGAATGAACAATGTTACTTGCCAGAATGAGAAGCTTACAGTTTCCTTAAATATGGTATTAAACCTAGGATTAGGGTAGGATTCAGGAATTAGATTTTGGCAACAGCAGATTCTAACAGCAAGATTTACAGCTGAAAGCTTTTGAGCATGGGTGCAATATTCTACAGTGTTTAGACTATAATCTTAGTTTTGGGTGAGTGTGAAAGTTGTTTGGCAGTGTGGGCAACTTATTTTATGGGCAATGAATTGCTGTTAACCCAGCAGTTTGGATTAGAAGTAGGAATGGGAAGAAAACACTTGAAGAACTCAATTAATTTCTAGAATGTAGATGAGCACTGATGCAAGCAAGGAAATTAACTTCTGGTTCATTCTCAATTAAATACAGGTTCTAAAATAAGATTGGATCTGGTGTCACCTGAGGATAAAAAACTGGGTTTGTAGAATTTTTCAGAGCACAGGGAGTACTGCCCTGCTATGATTTTGCTTTTAGCGTGACGTCAACTCAAGTATCCACATATGTCCACAACCTCCTGCGAACTGGAGAAACCTGCCTGACAGATGAAGTTCTATGGTCCACAGTCATTAGTAGCCGTTATTGCCTCACCTCAAGCCCATCATGCTCTCACTAGACAGAATTCAGGCATCAAAATTCTTCTAGTCATATGTTTGTAAAGAGAATAAGTTGCCAGAGAGAAAATATTGAAATGAAAGTCTCACCTCAACAGGTAAAATCAGAATCTGAACACAAAGTTATTTCTACGGTACTTGCTGCCCAATAGTTACACTGAAAAAAAGAACATTTTAAAATGTTGATTTCTACACATACCTGATTTAACTATATTCCATTTCTAAGACAAATAAATAAAATAAGGTAGGTGATAGAGTAAAACGCTTCAACACCAACAGGTTGGTAGCTATATAGGATGGGAGATATTCACAGGAGGTAAAGTGTTCCTGTTCAACGCAGATCAATGATGATGAATTGTATCCAAAAGAGCAGCAATTCTGTCACAAGAAAACAGGCACTGATTGCATATTTTATGGATGTGTTTCACAAACTCTGGAAATTCATACCGGATGGATGCAGGAAGGGTACAGAAAACAGCTTCAGGAATCTGTGGAATAAATGTTCAAAACTGAAATACATGACAGAATGAAAGGCAACCCAAGAACAAAGCCAGCTCTAAATTGCGGGAGGTGGCTGTTCTGTTCTCCCTACAATTACGGATTTTGTATTCCCACTGTTATCCTCACACTTCAAACTGCAGCCTTCAAGAGATTTAGAATTCCTCTGTTCTTAGACAGTGTCTGAATAGTATCACAACTTTGCATTTAGATGTGATTTAAGCAAATAAGTTTTCAGGGAGTTTGCAAAGTGTTCCTAATCTGCTCTCAGGGAAGCTATACAGTGACTGCACAGGAAAACTAAAATTTATTCCCTCAGCCTTGTATCTCGTTCTTTTAGTGTCTTTGAATGAGCAACTGGATGATTTTTTGGATACTGTTGGTCATATTTTACTTGTCCTACTGAGAATTATGAGGACCTAAGCAATGTAAAACACGGTATCCTTTACTAACAAGGTGCATTCAGGGAAAATAAATTAGCAGTCTAGTTTAGCAAAAGCTAAGCAAGTAATTTGTTATTTATACTGGACAGTTATCTATCTGCCCAAATTGCTAGTCAAGCCAAAATCTGTCACTGGCTAGAATTAAGGACATTGCTTGCCACTCTGCAACCATTTTTCTCTTACACATATGAGCCATTGACTTATGATTTAAAATATAGAAATAATACTGATTAGCCAATGGCAGTGATGTACAACATAAACCCAAAACATTGGAGTCTTTCTCTAGCTGATGTTATTATTCTATAGAGACTCTAATCAATATTTAATAAAATAGTTTCAAAAAGTGTGGTAACTATAATCATTAGCTACACACAAACACTGCAACAGGTCTTCTAAAACGTCTCATTTTTCAATCCAAAAAAATTGCCAAAGGCCAAAAAGCTCTCTTCACTTTCATGAGTAAAATTAATATAAGAATAATTAGAAAATGTCTTCAAAGACACTTTAAAAATCAGCTGGCAATTCTGACTGTTATACTTTAAACAAGTACTTGCCTCTCTCCTACCTCTCCTCTTTGGTTTTACCCTTAATTCGTTAAATCTATGATATTCCAACATACTTTGTGACTGAACATACTGCTGCATTTCCTAAATCTTCTTTATCATAGAATCTGTATTCTGAATCAACTTTTAGACTATTAACAAACTAAACTCGAGGTTAAAAGTAGGCTGTGGTCTTTCTCATAGAGTTTTCTATCATTTCAAATAGAACTGAATAACAAATATTAAATGGATCTTTATTAGCCATTAGCTTATACCCTAAGTTATTCTTTAGTTAACAAGAAACAAACAAATAACTGCCCAAAGAATGAAAAAAAAAAGTCAAGAGCATTATTTGTCTACAGTTAGGTGTTGATTAATTTAAACTCTAAAGCACCGAAATCATATAGAGTTATCACTTTAAGTCATGTTCCTATTTTACTAGCTTCTATGAAAATATAAAGTGTTTAAAAATAATCATGTGCATTATGGAACACTGGGATCTTGGTATGTTGAATATTTGGACTGTCACTAACTATGACAATCCAGTTCACAGCAACTTTCTATCATTGAAAAATGTTTAAATATAAAAAAAGTATTAATGAAAACTTAGATGGACTAATTATATTCATTTATTTATATTACATTATCATCTCAGGGTCCCAGTTAAAGACTTCAGCTGTAATGTAATAAGTTCTATATGAAAATATCAAGGCAACAGTACCTGTCCCAGGTACCTTTTCACTCTTGTACACTAGTTTACTGTTGCCTCTGTAAAAAATGTCCCAAGAAAATAGAATAAAAAAATGTGTAGAGATTTTACTTTATCCCAGCAATTTAATCTGCAGCACTTATATGTGGTTATAACTGCTACTAATCATATTTTTTCAACCTCTAAAATCTTAGATGTCTCACAATGTTGAGAAGGAACAGTCTGTGCATAAATGAAACTGGGATTGGATTATGGTCCAGTTTTGAAAATTACAAGGCCTGAAACATTCATTTACACAGAATGACTCTGGGTGTGTGGAGTCAGGCATCTTGCGGGCATGGTTAGATATAATTTATCCTCTTTTTTCCTCTCCTGTCTACTTTAACTCTATTTCTTCACTAAAGAATTGAGAAGAATTATAATTTTGGCAAACAGCTGGTGGATCAACATCAAGAGAAAAACAGAGAGTCATCAAAATCTTATTCTTGTCAAAGAAAAAAATCTACTTTTATTAAATAAACTTTATGGGAAATGGTTAAAATTGGTATTTAAATGTCCTCATTTTTAAACGTTTGTAAATCTGGAATTAAAAATAACATTTGTAAAACACTGAACTCTCAGCTTTGAGTTTTTAAGTTTTTAACTTAACTATAAGAATTTTGAATATAAAGGAAAAAAATATGAAACTATATCTGGGATTTAAAAAAAAAAAACAAATCACAAAGAAAAACCACCTTCTAGAAAAATTACATTAAAAATCCACACCTTAAATCTTCTGTTAAAAACTGGAAAAAAGTCAAACCGATACGATTATATAATAATCATTCTGGTCTATAGTTGAAGATATTTCTAAATTTATAAAATGAATCAATTTCCTTCAAATATCTTAGCAAAAAGTCTTTTTGAAAGAAACTTATGGTGTGATATTGCACTTCAACTAGAACTATAAGGAAGAGCTTGTCATTTCAAGATATAAAACATGCATAAATCAAAAGGAAATATTGTATTACTCTAAGTGAAATTCACATGTACTAAAATATGCATTATTGACATGCCTTTCACAGTTTTTTCATGCATTTTCTCTGTATCAGAAGCAGAACTAGCTAAATATTTAAAGTATAAGAAGTGTGAGAAAACATATATGCTTATTTTAAAATATACTGGAAAAAGTAACAACATACAGCTCTTTTTAGAAAATTCACCTGCGCCCAAGACCCAAAACCTGATGAAGATCACATGATGTTACAGCCTGCAGGGACTCATTTTCCATAGAGATTGGTATTTGATGTTGAACAATATTCTGTAATGATTTGCCAAATCATCTAATGGCAAGCAACTTGCTCACTACACATCCCTTAAGACAACAACCATCCAAATTGCATGACACAGAAAAGACCTTAGGCTGGCCTAACCACTGAAGGTAGGCATCTCGTGTTAGAAAAGCTGGTTTCCAACCACTAGAAGTCAAAAAAGGTAAAAAAAAAAAACAAAAAAAAACAAACTACAAAGTGAAATGTAAAATGAGTGCTACCAGGCTGTATGTGTAACAAGGTGCATCCTAGCATGACTCGAAACTGACTACATTTGACTAAATTCACCTTCCGTACCACCCCAGTCACAAAAATAAAGTACCTTCACTGCTTGAATATTCTATTGGTAAACTCCAGTCTAGAATTACCCATGAAAACTTCATATATTAAATGACCCCAAAAGTGCTTAATACCATCTGGTGCATTTATTAAACCATTAACAGTGATTTTGATTTTCATAAAATAGAAGAATAAGCATATGATTTCCACAATCATTAGAAGTTAATACTGAGGTGTTCTGAATAACAAGTTCAGTTTTTTACTGACTTATACTGTATACTTTCTTCGCTGTTCTTGTTATATCTGTTATATCTTATATCTAATATCATATATTATATATGTACTTGTTATACCTGAATATTTCAAGATCATTTCAAGATTGATGATCAACAAATTACAGTGATCTAACTGGCAAGATGAAAAAATAAAATAAAGCCTCCATGCAAGAAGAAGCATGTAACTATTATGCCAAGCAAAGCGGAAAAAATGAACTTACTGCTTAAAAGTATTGAGCAAGTGTTCTCAGAGACAGTACCATGCCCCTGCATATTTGCAAAATGGTCAATCCATTAAAATACAAAGCCAGCATCAGCTGGCTCCCTTACTGCTTTACATACCAGTTATACAGGTGGAAAATAGATTTTCTGGAAACCTGTGAAATGACACAATAGATATGATTTTGGGTATCCTTTCCATCTAACATTTCTCTATGGGGAACTGAAAGGAAGAAATGCAACTGTGCTGACTGTGTTTCCCCACACAGCCTTCCCAGAAAACAATGAAACCTCATGACTGATGATAACAAAAGCTTCTGATGCATTTGAAAAATTACCATATATTCCACAGGACCATAAAACCAGTAAATCATTAACCATTAAAACCAGTTTAATCTCTACATTGTGTCCAGATTTTAAAGCTAATTGGAAACAGAAAAAAAATGAGGGTACCAGATAAAAAATTATCTTAATACATCTTTTTCCAAAGTTGGAGCGGGGGAAGAGAGAGAGAGAGAGAGAGAGGAATAAGAAAAAAAAGTCACAGCAGTGAAATAACCCAATATTGAGACATTTTCAAATGCAAAAGCTTGACAGTGCGATAACGTCTTTGTGAGAAGTTGAGTTCTCTGGTCCATCAGTTAGGAAGACATCAATGATCAACCTACAGGCTTAATTGTCCCCTTTTGGTTTTACTTGTCATCTTGGATTTACTTTACAAAAGCCATCTCAGAAGTAGGAGCCTTGAAAGGATGATCTCAGCTCATCACTCACAATTTGGCTTACAGTAGAGTCCAGCCAGAAACTAATAGAAATAAGTGGATCAAGACTCACTCCTTTAGTATATAGAACGTACATGTCAAAGGGGAGATTTCAACAGCAGTAGATTTAAGCTGTTTTAAAAGAAGTCAAAAACCACACACGAAAAGTTATTTACCTTTATAAGGCATAGTTGTTTGAAATGTCTATCAATTGTGGGTCACATTTCCTCTGTATGAAACTTTATCAAAAGAAGTTCTTAAAACCATTACTCGAAAAAAGTCTAAATATTTTTTAACGGGGTTGAACAATGTTAAATAACTAAAATGCAATTCACTTGACGTATGCATCAAAACCTTTCACACAGTAGTAACCTGTAACTTTTACTCATTGGGATCATCTTATCTAGTGGACAGTTCAACAAAGCAAAACATAAGTAGAAAGAACCTGAGAGAGCTGAGACTGTTCATGTTGGAGAAGGGGAGGCTCAGGGGGATCTTATCCATTTGTATAAATACCTGATGGAGGAAATTAAGAAAAAGGAGCCAGTGGTGCCCAGTGACAGGATGAGAGACAATGGAGAAAAGCTGAGATTCAGGAAATTCAATTTAAACATAAGAAAACACTTTTTTGTGTGTTTTTTTTCTTTTTTTTTTTTTTTTTTTTTGTTTGTTTGTTTGTTTGTTTGGTAGGTTCGTTGGTTTGGTTTGGGGTTTTTTTGTGTTTTTTTACTGTGACGACAGTTGCCCAAGGAGGTTGTGGAGTCTCCGTCCTTGGAGATAATCAAAACCTGACTGGACAAGGCCCTGGGCAACTGGCTGTAGGTGGTCCTGGCCAACCTGCACTGGCTCACCCTGCTCTGGGCAAGGGGTTGGAATTAACCATCTCAGAATTGCCTTCTAGCCTCAACCGTTCTGTGTGACTTTTTGAGAGCCATGCACCCCAGTCCACCACTGTTCCCAAAGGCAAAGCAGAATCCTGGGATGGAAGCCACATGGTGATGTTACTGAAAAAGAAAGGACTGCTAGATGAAAAAAACAGGTTTGCTAAAGGTGGGGGTTGTAGGTGCTTAGAGATGTTTAACCACCTTTGTTAAGGATCTCATTGCCCTCAAAATCTTTGTGATTATGCTCTTTTATGCATACTTAACAAAGGCTCCCTAATATGGAATAAAATTAATTATTCAGTTCAAGTGTTTTATACTACATCATAATAGTGCTTTTAAATGTAAAGGAAATATTTTGCATTGACTCATATGAATTAAAAAAATATGGACACCTAATTTTATTCTAGTTTTCCTTCTAATATTAATATACAGTTTCTTCAAATACCATTTCTTCCTCTCTTCCTCTTCTTCAGAGGTCAGCTAGGATTTTTTCAGTTTGTTTTGTTTTTTTATAATATAGTGTAGAAGAGTCATTTTTTTCAGGCTCTAGAAGAGTCACATCCTTTAAAGGAAGTGTTCAAATTAGCTGCTAAATCAGGGCAATTATATGCTTTGTTACTTACTGATTTGAGTAACTAAAGATAGGGTAATTTTTACACTGTGAGTGAAAATACTAAATATCTAACCTATTTCTGCTCCTTCATTTAATAATTAATTTTCACAACAAGAATAATTCATTCTTATAAAATGTCATTCTACTAATTAAGAAAAATTATAATTTTCAATGTTAGAACAAAGCAAATACCACAAATTAATCAAAGACTACTAATAAATCTTTCATTGTTGCATAGTGGAACACACTAATATTTAATGCACGTACACACAGAGATCGGTTTTTTATTCTTTTTTTTTTAGAGGAGAACTAAGGAGACACTTCACTAAAGCTTTCCCTGAGATTTCAAAGAATATTCCTCTCCATTCCTCTTCCTTTTTTTCAAGATTAGTGATACTTCTGTGTTGTTTTTTTTTTCAGACTTAAAGGATAGCTGGAGGTTTTGGAGATGGCAGTGTACTAGATCACAGAAAATGATGTTCAAATACACTAGAGTATAAATTCTGCTTGCTTCCTTTTGCACAAACGGCCATGCATTATTTAAAAAAAAAAAAAAAAATGTAATTCATAAACATACACAAGTTCTTTTACTCTGAAAGCAAAATGGATACAAGACAAACCTATGTGTGGATATAAAAAAAAAATAAATCAAAAGAAACATATTTTCCTATTGTTTGTTGCAAATTTTGGACCTGTTCCTTCAATCACTTATGAATGAAAATAAATTATATGAGCAGATTCTCAGTGAAGTCTTCTGTAAATTACATTATTCATGTGTTTTCTGAGATTGAGACCTTATTAGCAGAAAGTTTTAAACTTGTCAAGGTGTCAAATTATTTTGTGGTTTAAAGTATAAAGTGCATCATTCCTGATTGTTTTGTTTAGCTATCTTTCCGATTGTTAAAATGCAAAATTTCATGTGTCTGTGAGTATTCATAAACAACAGTAACTGTAACTTTCTGTAATTTGGATGTCAAAACTTAAATTTTCCAACTAAATATTCCATTTATAATACAAATATTATACCCCATGATTACACTTCCAAGAAAGTATTTTCTGTTGCTTGCAGTGCTCTTCATGAAGACTTGTGTTTGCCCCAACCCCCATAGAAGAGAGAGTTCATTATCACACCATTGAAAGAAAGCTGGCCAGGCATTTGGCAGTTCATTATTTGATCGATTTCATCATACCTTCATTGAAATAACTAAAGATATCTCTGGCCAAGTGTGCAGAGTCATGTAAATATTTATTCAATTCATTATACTTGTATTATTTCAGAGAGAGACAGACTTTTCTCAGTGGTGCCCAGTGACAGGATGAAAGGCAATAGGCACAAAGTGAAATGCAGGAAATTCCAGTTAAACATAAGAAAATGCTCTTTTACTGTGAGGGTGGTCAAACAAAAGGAGAGGTTGCCCAGGGATGTTGTGGCGTCTCCATCCTTGGAGATATTCAAAACAAAACTGAATGAGGTCCTGGGCAATCGGCTTTAGCTGACCCTACTTTGAGAAGGAGTTTAGTCCTGACCATCCTAGAGGTGCCTTCCAGCCTTGCTCATTCTGTGAGACTGTGGTCCTGTGATAAACTATTTCCATTTCGGAAAGTTGTATGCAGCGTAGCTCTTCTCAGGTAATGGACATATATGAAATTACTATTATTTCCTCAGGATTCAGATGTCTAAAACTAAGCTGAATTCGAGAGAATTTCTCCCATTACTGATAAAAAGAAGTGAACACCTCTGGAGGCATGTAAGACAGGTTATATAAATTGTTCCATTTAAGGATGAGGTGGATTGTTCTCTAGCAGGGGCTTTTGCTCCAATTTTTAGCTACAGTTACAGTAAGTGATACCACTGAAATAGTTCAGAACATGAAGCTACATATTCTGTCAGTTTCTATGAAAGGAGTGAAGCCACAGAAGGAATGCTTCTTTATTATCTGCTCAAAACACTAGGCACAGCAACATTCAGGAGAGGAGCATAAGAATGGCCATCAGGGTATTTTCATAGGCTTACATAACACACTCTTCTGCCTCCAGGAAGGTCATAAAAAGATGCCTAGGGAATAATGTAAGACTAGGAAAAATGTATATGACTTACCCTTAGGTGGTTAGGTTGCAAATATTTTCATTTTTTGGGATTTCCTGAGCTACCTTCTTTGTCAATTCTCTGACTTATCAGTGAATTTCTCGTTCACGACTTTTTCCAATCTCTCTTTTAAACCATGTAATCTTTCAGCATATACAACATCCCTTGTCAAGGAAACACACAGCTAAACTGTCCATTGTCTTCCATTGTATCTTTTGAATAAATAATCATGTCCATATAAAATTTTTAAAAAAGTACAAAAAAAGCAGTTAAGACCTAAAAAAATCAGTTTTTATCAGGAAAGGAAAAGTACAAGGCTAATTTTTTAAAGAATTTTTACCCTTTCTTTTTCCTTGTTAGAATCTCAGATTCCTGCCATACAAAAATTCATCATCTGTACCAGGAGTATGGATCTCTGTTTAGGGCCACCTGCAGTCTCTGGAAAATACCACCCTTTTATTCATTGGAAGCTTACAATAAGTCAACATTTCTCAGGGAAGAAACAGATGTTTTCCCAGTATTTTCTTATGGTCTACGTCTGAGGTATTATGACAGTGTTCTTCCAGTTTTCATTGTCTGTACTGTCACTAGAGATCACGACCCTCATTGATCACCTGTATCATGTGGAATTCCGCTTCCTTCCTTCCTTCCAAGAAAGCTGAACACCTTTCCTCTTTGTAAAGCAGTGGTTATTATTCATAGCATGGTGTCAGATGAAATGGATTGATCCAGTATAATAAGCCTATCAACTATGATCTAAAACTTTCTGGAATTTTTCACATGCTCACTGGCTGCAAATATTTGCACAGGTATTGGTAGAGGTTTGAAGCAGTGAATTGGACAGTTACCCCAAAGAGAAACTATACTGAGGTGTGGTAAAGATTGTTCACATGATTAATAATCAAATGATGTGTTATAATGGGGTAAAGATGCACTTGGGGACACACAGGGACCAAATTTGGGGATTCCTCAAAAAAAGACAGAATCATACAAGCATCACCAACTCTTGAGACTCTTCAAAGACTGGCTCAACACAGCTTGATGTACAGGATAAGGAGAGCAGATCAACCACAAGCTGTGACCCAGCTCTCCCGATATGTGACCAACTCCTAATTGGAGGTCATACCTGTTGTCAGACTGATCTTACCTTAGGGAAATCATGAGCTATTTGTGTTCTCTACTTTTAATGTTTTGTATTTTGTGATGTTTAAAGATAGAAAAAGCTCCTAATAGCATTTTCTACCAAACCACTTGATTAAACTGAGACTGGTAAAAATTGTTTCACCTGCAACTTATACTTATACTCAGTTTCAAGGAAAACTAATACTAATTATATACCAATTAAAGCACTTATAATTTTTAAGTGTCACAGACCTCTGTTTTGGCTATGGAACACTTCAGCATGGTCATATTAACTAGAATATAGAGACAAAAAATGATAAATGGAATTACAGATAGGCACCAGAGATAAAAGAGACACTGGTGTAGGTGAGGGATTACAGACAGTTTCAATAACTGCTTCTCTCTCTCCCGCCCCTACAGGGGTTGCAAAATGGTATACTTTTTGAATGAAAGGTCCTCTTTTACAAAAAAAAAAAAAATCATATGCAAAACTGTGAAGAAAATGTGGCTGTGAGTCTTCTGGAAAGATGCAAGTCATTATAAGAAATCACTGCCATTTTGCTTAAAGAGGAAATCACACTACTCCCTGTACATTACCTGTGTTAAACAGAGGACTTTTTTTTTGTCAGAACTCAGAGTCTGACAAATTTTGTTAATGCTACATTTCCAGAGACTTTTTTGCAATAATTCTATCTCATCTGTATGTCCCTGTTAAAGTCTGGTGGACACTTGAAAGAAAATAAAATCCCAAACTCGACAAAGCAGGAAAAAAGTGAAACTGAATCCTAAAGAAAACTAACCTGCAAGTAGTTAGTTGTAAGAAATCAGACCAAGGAGGAAAGAACTGGAAGAACAGTTCCAAATGAGAAACCCTGGCAGTAAAATCCTAGCAATGCAACATCCTAAATTCACCAGTGTGAGAGATAGCTATTTGTAGC
>VYZM01007345.1:76327-104534 GCA_013398915.1 Dromas ardeola
ATGAAAGGTCCTCTTTTAAAAAAAAAAAAAAAAATCATATGCAAAACTGTGAAGAAAATGTGGCTGTGAGTCTTCTGGAAAGATGCAAGTCATTATAAGAAATCACTGCCATTTTGCTTAAAGAGGAAATCACACTACTCCCTGTACATTACCTGTGTTAAACAGAGGACTTTTTTTTTGTCAGAACTCAGAGTCTGACAAATTTTGTTAATGCTACATTTCCAGAGACTTTTTTGCAATAATTCTATCTCATCTGTATGTCCCTGTTAAAGTCTGGTGGACACTTGAAAGAAAATAAAATCCCAAACTCGACAAAGCAGGAAAAAAGTGAAACTGAATCCTAAAGAAAACTAACCTGCAAGTAGTTAGTTGTAAGAAATCAGACCAAGGAGGAAAGAACTGGAAGAACAGTTCCAAATGAGAAACCCTGGCAGTAAAATCCTAGCAATGCAACATCCTAAATTCACCAGTGTGAGAGATAGCTATTTGTAGCTATTTAAATATATATATATATATTTATATATATATATTTATAGCTATTATTGCTGTTTAGCTATTAATGGGCAGGCTTCTGTGCTTGCCACAGGGTTTGCTTGCCTTACTCTATATTAAAGTATAGTGCCTGTTAGTGGCTGCTTTTTGGTTTCACTGCTTGCTGTACTGCTGTACTGCTTATCATAAGTCCATGCTGAAGCAGGTACACCTTGAAGCATCAGTGGCTGTGCATGAGGTAACAACATGCACCTCAAAGCACGTGGCAATGGATAAACCCATGACAGAGCAGGTACACCCCTGGAGAGACTGCAGCCATGGGTAAGACCATGTTGGAGCAAGTTTACTTCTGAAAGGACTGTGGCTGTGGTTTAGCCCACACTGGAGCAGGTATATCTCTGTTACCCATGAAGAAGGCCATGCGGGAAGAGGTGCACCTCAAAGCAACTGTTGCTGTGGATAAGTCTATGCCGCAGCAGTTATACTGCTGAAGAGACTGGATCATAGATAAGGCTCCACTTGGAGAAGGTACACCCCTAAGGGACTGCAGTCTGCGGGTAGGTCCAAGTTGGAGCAGAGGCAAGGGGAGGAGTTCATCGGAACCTGACACACAGTCAAGGCCTTTTGCGCTTCTCATACTACCCCACCAGTGAGAAGGCTGGAGGTCCACAAAAAGTTGGGAGGAAACACAGCCAGGACAGCTGAAAACAACTGACCAAAGGGCTATTCCATATCATATGACGTCATGCTCAGCATATAAAGCTGGGGAGAAGAAGGAGGAAGGAAGGAAGGGATGTTTGGAGTGATGGTGTTTGACTTCCCAAGTAACTGCTAGGTGTGATGGAGCCCTGCTTTCCTGCGGATGGCTGAACACCTGCCTGCCCATGGGAAGTAGTGAACAAATTCCTTGCTTTGCTTTGCTTGTGTGCGCAGCTTTTGCTTTACTTATTAAACTGTCTTTATCTCAACCCACGAGTTTTCTCACTTTTACCCTTCCAATTCTCTCCCCCATCCCAGCTCAAGGAGAGTGAGTGGGTGGCTCTGTGGTGCGTAGTTGCTGGCTGGGTTTAAACCATGACAACAAATCAGTTTCACTCAAGATAGAGAAAGTACATTTAAAAAAAAATCACATAAGGAAAAAATTAGATAAATGGGTGATATCAGAATTTATAATTCATTAATATAAAATGCATGCTTTGAAAGGATGTTAGGAGTTTGCGGCCAATTTCAGTTTTGCAGTGCAATGTTCCAGCTTTGAAAGAGCTGAAAAGATAATTCATAGTACACATTGCTTCTTCACTTGCAGAACAGGATGTCATCACTTATTCTCTGTTTATGCTGGAATTATAAACATTATGGCATTTGTGATGAATAACATTTATGAACACTGCTGGAACATTACTTGTATTTTATCTCAGGAATGCTTTAATTTCTGAAATTAAAGTGATTTTTAATGCTTATTGACAACACATTTTAAAGCATTATTATTTTAAAGCTTATTCACAGCATGATTTTAGAGCAGGTGGATTGGGAACTGTCTGAATGGCAATGCTCAGAGGGTTGTGATCAATGTTGCAGTGTCTAGTTGGAGGTCAGTAACAAGTGGTGTTCCTCAGGGGTCAGTACTGATTCCAGTCCTGTTCAATATATTCATCAATGACTTGGATGAAGGGATAGTGCACCCTCAGCAAGTTTGCTGATGATACAAAACTGGGAGGAGTGGCTGACACACCGGAAGGCTGTGCCGCCATACAGAGAGACCTGGACAGGCTGGAGAGTTGGGCGGAGAGAAACCTTATGAAATTCGACAAGGGCAAGTGTAGGGTGCTGCACCTGGGGAGGAATAACCCCATGCACCAGTACAGGTTGGGGACTGACCTGCTGGAGAGCAGCTCGGTGGAAAGAGACCTGGGAGTCCTGGTGGACAACAGGATGACCATGAGCCAGCAATGTGCCCTTGTGGCCAAGAAGGCCAATGGCATCCTGGGCTGCATAGGGAAGAGTGTGGCCAGCAGGTCGAGGGAGGTTATCCTCCCCCTCTACTCTGCCCTGGTGAGGCCACATCTGGAGTACTGTGTCCAGTTCTGGGCTCCCCGGTTCAAGAAGGACGGGGAACTGCTGGAGAGGGTGCAGCATAGGGCTACGAAGATGATTAGGGGACTGGAACACCTCTCTTATGAGTAAAGGCTGAGGGAATTGGGTCTGTTTAGTCTGGAAAAAGAAGACTGAGGGGGGATCTTATCAATGCTCATAAATACTTAAAGGGTGGGTGTCAGAAGGATGAGGACAGACTTTTCTCTGTGGTGCCCAGTGACAGGTAATGGCCACAAACTTGAACATAGGAAGTTCCATCTCAACATGAGGAGGAACTTCTTTCCTTTGAGGGTGGCAGAGCACTGGAACAGGCTGCCCAGAGAGGTGGTGGAGTCTCCATCTCTGGAGACATTCAAAACCCACCTGGACACGTTCCTGTGCAACCTGCTCTAGGTGGCCCTGCTCTGGCAGGGGGGTTGGACTAGATGATCTCCAGAGGTCCCTTCCAACCCCTATAACTCTATGGTTCTGTGATCTCCCCAGCAGTGCAACAGGATTCCTAGGCAAGCATTACTTGTTGGACCACTCTCCTCTCTAGCAAGCGGTTGCCCATAAAGCATTTTCTATCATAACTTTAAGGTTTTCATCAGGACCTGGCCCAAACTCCCTAATGGTTGTTCCTGCTTATTAGTGCCGATTGGAACATTCTATGACAGAAGTTGGGAGTGGTAGGATTTCGCATGCTGACTGGTCAATGAGCTTTATGCACGTATATTATTGAATTAACCTGCAAAACAAGGGATAGGAAAAAATGGAGGGGAAAGACAACATGAGTCTCAAGTCAGTGGCAATCACTTCAGCCAATGGAAACCTGACACCAATATGAGGGTTTGCAGGTGCAGGTCAGTAACAATATTAGCAAAAGACCAACAGTATGAGAAAATGTGAAAACTACAGAGGCTTTGGAAACACCACACCGACTTGCATGAAAGGTTACAAAGCTTGGAGGAAAGGCAGACTACAGAATTGCACATGGAAAGTCCCAAGCATTACACAGGTTAAGACATTTAAGGCACTCTGGGAAGACCAAAAAAAAAAAAAAAGAAAAGACCATAGCCACCTGCCTGAAATTGAAAACCTGATCAAGGGAATGCACTCACGTTTCCTGCTTTTTGCTTTGGAGCAAAGAGAAAGTTAAAGACATCCCATGAGCAGTAATGGTAATTTCTAGGGCTTTTCAATTTTTTTGTACACTGACTGCAAAAAATTCATAAACATGAGAAATGTATTTGCTTAGAGGGGTAAGCAGCAGTTGAGCAGGGCCGGTAGATAGCTCAGTGATATCAAAAATATTGAGGTTAATTGTCCAATAACATATTTATATATTGATATACATATAACAGTACACATATGTATTGATATAGACCTCCAAAGGGAGTGGGTTTGCTTGTTTCTTTGTTTCAGGAAAATTTTAACATTCAAAAAAAGTTTTGAAACAATAATTTGGAAACATTTTTACATAACAAGAGAAAAGTAGAATACTTAATTAGACAGAGAAAGAGATATACCAGGTATGTGCCAAGACTTTACTCTTTGTTGGAGTGCAGATAAGAAAGAAAATAATTATGGGAAATATAATGACGGGTACTGAGTTTGTCTTTTTACTTAAAATTTGAGGAACAATTTTTATGCACTCTGTTAATCCCGAGCTATTGCCCAACTTCTTGAAATACAGAATTCTTTGTTTCATTTACCTCAGATAAGCTTTTGGAAAAGCAGGCTTAGTAATGAGTAGATGCAACAGTCAACATACATATAAATTGCTAGCTGAAAAAAGTATCTGACTCTTCATACAGAGATGAATAGGATATTTACTGTACACTAGTACAGTGTGCTAGGAACATACCTTCCACAATTCTCTCCAGAAGAAAATGAGCAGTCTCACACAGCTGATGTGTAATTGGGAAAGGATAGAAAGAATTTCAGCACAAAGAACCGAAAGTACACTACTAGACTCATCCCTGGATCTGCGTGTGGAGAAACAACAATGGAAGTCTGCACCTCTCCCAGGTCAGGTATGCATGTATGAAATGCTTCTCCGAGCATTTGTGAGTCCTATTTTTTCATATTCCCCCTTGGTCAGCTGGTGATCAGGTTCTGGTGCCAGTACCTAGGATGAACTGTATAGCGTAGTCAAGGACTCAAAATGAATACAAATATTAGCAGGTGAGAAGGCTGCTAGAAAAGGATAAAGCAGAGTCTTACTTTTGAGGATAGTTAATAAGATATTTGGATGACATAAATTTGCATGGAAAATAAAAACCCATTACAATCAACCACTGAGTTAATTGTCATTGTCACTTCAGTATCCTTGTTGATTCAAAAATCTTGCTTATATTATCAGACATGAGGAACAGACAAATTATTTGGCAGCAGAATTATCCAAATCCATAAATAGCATTATTTTTTTAAGTGTCTATGGGGCACAGATACACTTACCATCATTTGAAACAAACTTTCATGACACAAAAACTTATAGAACAATTTGAGTATGCTTTTGCTACGTCACAGTCCGGGAGTCACTCTTACCACAGTTTCCAAAGAACAGATTCATTTCACTACTATAGATCCCCTATAATGCAATCAGAAAATTAAGGAGCATGGAAAAAAGATGTTTGCATGTCAGCAAAGACATACAGTTACTTTTAGAAGTATCAAAATTGCAGGGAGATATAAACCCTTATTATGTATAGGTACAAAATGTGTGGATTTCTTTGTCTCTGATCAGATTATAAGGATCATTCTCCTGGAAGGAATGGAGAACTAAAAATATTTCATGCTAGCTGTGTCTACTATTAATAAACAGTGTGCTGTTTCTGTCTATAACATCTCAAAAAGGACTGCATTTTTTATCAGCAGTTATAGTCTGCTTATGACCTGAAAGCATAAACATGTTAAATTTCAAATTATAAGGACAAAACCGGATAAGCACGTCTGTATAGAGCACTATATTTTTTAAATCAGATCAGGTGTACTGATTTACACCTCAAAATTTGAGTTCTGTCTTTGGAACACAGGTGACACAAGGTGTAAGTCCTGAAGAGGAGTAGCATGGTTTTCTGATAAAATAATCTTCTGATAACATTTAGGCTGAAAAAGAAATATGCTGTAGTTCTGTCTCTGTTACAAAGTCAAGTCATTTAATCTCCTTGGTAGAGATTCACTTCCATTCTGCAACAGATTTATGCACCCTCTGAGACTGAGCTTGAGGAAGTTAGTGATTCACAGATCTGAGTGAATTTACTGTCTTCCTTAGTCCCTTGTCTGAAAATCCACAATAACATCTTCTCTACCTGCAAGAGGTAGATGTATTTTAATAGTATTCTTGGTCCTTCACACATTGCAGATTTGGAGATTGTGTTCATAACATTCTTTGAGTAAGGTTTGTAGTGTTTCTGCTCCAAAACCATGTGAATAATTTAAAACTGATCCATTTATTTCAATGCAAATTGTAGCATAAAGTACCATTTCATTAAAGTTGTTTTATCTTGAGCCTAAACATCTCTAAGCTTTGGCTATGCATACAAGCATGCTTCTCAGAACATTTTTTAGTACTATATTTTTCATATGTGAAATCTTCAGCATTGTGCAGCTAACAAAATGAAATAGCTCTCATGCACACTTTCAGGTTGAAGTGATACAATTCAGTGTGTTTCTCTGTTCATGCTGAAGCATTGCTTGAACTATTGTAACTTGCCGAACTTTAAATATTCCTTGTCTTCCCTGAGAACAATTCAAGGCCATCAGATAATGTGGCAGCCATTCATTTTGCAACAAAGCGCATGGCTCAGTAGCAGAGATGGAAGATTTAACACAAGAAAAAATCCTAACATTCTTTAGAAGTACTAGCAGCCCACTGCTGATATTTCCCTGAAATGAATGTGCTGTCTTTCTTTATTCATTATTCACTCCTTTTCCTTTTAACTGAAATCAGTTTGGGATGGAGTGTGTGGGGGGAATAACAAAAAGAAAAGACAGTCTTCCCTTGGTAGGTCTTATTTCATCACTGACAGACTTTGACTCAAGCTTTTGTGTTATGAAGTCTGATATTTTCCGTTTGATATTAATAGGATATTTGCTGTACCCTTATTAAGAATCCTTCTTAATTTTAAACTCTTGACTTAATACTTCCCGTGGAAATGAATTCTGTAATCTGATTTTTCACACAACAAACCTATATTTGTTCTGTGTTTGCTATTTTTAAATGTATTAAGTTATTCCTTTGCTTTCATATTTCAGAAAATTTCGCCATCTACTAAATCTAGAACCTCCATATTCAGTTTTTATTGTATTATCTTACTGAATTCATAGAGTCAGAGCAAAATTTAGGTTCCACTGTTGCCTTCACTGGGAAACCTGTTCCTATGCTTAACTAGTTCTATCTTGATGAACTCTTTTTTCTTATGTTCAATCAAAATTTCACTTTTTGCAAGTTGTGACCATTTCCCTCTGTCCTGTTGCTGTGCATCTTTGCGTAGAGTCTGTCACCGCATTTTTTAGAAGCAACCATTGAGTAAATAAAAACTACAGTTAGATTTGCCTTCTCTTCCCCACACTAAACAAACTATTTTCCCTCAGTGTCTCATTGTACTGTTGTATCCTGAACAGAATCAAAATAATTTATGCAAACAATTTTGATCTCATAACAGTAACACTGCCATAGATAGATGTATATAATTGAAAAGTAGTTGCAAAAATATAATCTATCATACATGCACACACATGCACACACACACTTTTAGTGAACCACTGCTCTGTAGAATGAATTTTCAGTGGTCATAAAATAAGAATCTATGCATGATCAGGTCAATGAACAAGAATATATTGGCATACACTGGGGCTACCAGAAAGTCACTTCTGGAAAAGCCTACCAAGACAAAGTATCTTTAAAAAATATTAAAATACATCTGAAAAATGTCAGTTGCTCTATGAAGGAATTATATCTTGATGGATGCTAAAGTCATGGAGCCGTATATGGAAATAAAATCAGAAAACTGTAACTTGAAGGGTGCAGAATAAAAACAGGAATCTAGTTAGGTAAAATCTCTCAACCATTGCATTGGGATTGCTTAAAATGACCAAGAATATAATATTTTGAAGTTTCCACAAGTGATAGCATATATCAAATTGTTTTTAGATTGTTTATATGAGATTGTAGCATAAATCAGTAGCTGCCTGGGCTCTGCTGCTTCACGACAGGGTAGGCAGAACCGATCTTTATGGTTTCCTGTAATTTTACCTGTGTAAGAGTTATCTCAAAGGAAATACATCTCTATCACTTGCTTTCCATCTAGTATCAAACCACTGGCATGTGGTTGCAATTTTTGTGCAACTGTCATGCAGTCCAGTTTCTTTTACTCCATGTCTATTATCCCTGCAATGTTTCCAGTCTAACAATCTCTCTCTTACAATGTAGGACCCAAAACTGAACACAGTATTCAAGAAGTTCTAAGTAGAGGGAAATAATTGCTTCCCTTGGTCTTCTGGCTATGCTCTTGCTAATGCAACCCAGCACAGTTAGCCTTCACCACAGCAAGAGTGCAATGTTGACTAGTGTTGAACTTGTCATTCACCGGGACTTCAGTGAAGCTTCACTCTGTGAGTTCATTTCCCAGCCCATATTGATGTGTGGTGTTGTTCCATCCCCAGTGCAGAACCTGGCATTCACTTTTGTGGGACTTCATGAGGTTCCTGTTGGTTCATTCCTCCAGCATGTAGGGGTCCCTCTGAATGGAAGTCCTGGTACCCAGCATATTGATCCTTTGTACCAGTCTGCCCAGTTTAATTCATCTTTATGCTATTCAACTCAAAGGGGCAACATATAACATTATAGCCATTGCTTCCTAGACTGTAGGACAATTTAAAACATTAGTCAGACCTTCACTTTTTGTTGACTATGGCTAGGAGTGAGGACTAGTTGTAGGTAGTTCATGCTATTTTATTTTCATAATAAGATTTTCTAGATATAAAATTATGTTAAAATATTTATTGTGTGTATATTGCTAGATCCAAAAGAGAGTAACCTAAATAACAGCAGAATAAGAGATAAAATATATGGCTTACTGGAAAAAAAGAGAACATAAAACCCACCAAACTTAAAAGCCATGTGTTAAGAAAGCCTGATTGAAATGGTGCTAAATAATGACTAAGAAACAGAACAGAGATATGTGATTTGCTACGACATACATAAAATTAACTATTTGTTTTGGAAAAGTAGTCATATTTTATAGTACAACTTGAGCTGAGGTAACAGTATAGGCATATCTGATGTTTTGAGTTTTTTTCCTCTAAAAGAGGAAATACAATGAACATGTTTTGACTGAAAACCTCAAGCTGGGGTCCAAAGAAAGACCTATATCCACACTTGCTTTTATCTTTTCTATAAGTTCCTGATGAACTACATTCAAAAAAGTTAAAAATAATCTCCTTTTTTTAAATAAAAATGAAAAGATGCCATATGCAAAGCTGTCATACTTAAATGAGTTAGTTCTCCTCAACAATAAAATGCCTTATGTTCAAAACCAGTATTATGTTCAAATCCCTTCTATATGAAAAGGACTCTAGGATTAGAATTCAAAGGAAATTACACTCTATCTATCTGATTTATTTACACAAGTGCCAAATTTTCCACTGGGGCTGACAGTGAAGTCCACAGATTTTGTATGAAAGAGAAGTCATCTTAATTTTTAGTTTTTCGTTTCAGAATAAGCACAATCAATCACATCTATTTTTTTTGAAGGGCAACTGCCTCTTACCAAGCTAAAGGAATTCCCTTTGCAAATGTCTTTTGATGGAAAGAAATCTAAAAAAGGTCAAACTGCTGGGCAGTCACCACTCTGCTAGAGGATAACTAGCTTATTTACAGATTTCCATCCATATGCCTCTGAAGCCTGCTGCTTCAGAGCAGAGTACAGAAACTGACCCCGATTTAGGATATCTACACATGTTCTTCCCCAGTAGGAAATTTGTTTAGTAACTTAAAGACATACGTTATATAAGTTTTCCTAGTATGACTCCAGAAGTGTAAGTGGGTACTTTTATAATAAAGGTACTAGTTATCCTTTTTACAAGAAATTTTTTCAGGGTAATATTATACATGGGAATAAGGAGTCAAACTTTCATAATTTGTACACACCCAAGAGAAAGTGCAAGCAAATACTCATAATCAGTAACAAAATGCTACTAACATTTCCTATACCTCCAGTGCAGTATTTCCCTGCCTGTCAAAAGGGATCAATTTACATTTCAGACAGTAGGCTTTCCTTGCTTCCCGCAGCTCATGGCAGAGGCAGCAAATTTTCAGTCTGAATTAATGAAAGTGACAAAGAAACAAATGCCATTTTGTCACTTTCTAATCCAGTGAGTCAAGGATCATCCCTATCATGTGAAACTTTTGCAGATATCTTTATTGCTAAGGTATGTTCTACTATAAAATAATTTACCTTGAAAGGAAACAGCTAGTTTTGGATACCAGACACTGGAGTCTTCTCCAATTCCTGCAGGTTTTGTGCTACAGTTTTAATCCAAAAGGCAAGCAAAAAAGGCAACAGAAAATGGCTGAGGCTGTCTATTCAAAATGAAACTGGCACCTTCCTTAAGATACATACAGAGCCTCACGCCAGGCTTAGGACTTGGACAGACCAATTCCCACAACTGTCATCCTTCCTAACATTTGTTTAGCTTTATTGACATCAGTGACCTTGGATGGTTTCTTAATTAGGCATTAATTAGATCTGCTCTGAGCAGAACAAAATGACAACATATTAAAATCGTAAGCAACAGCTTCCCTATGCTAAGGCTCCAAACTCTGGCAACACCAGTTAAGGGGAACAGATGTTTGTAGCAGAAGAGCCTGGATGGGGGGTGAGGGCAGGCGGAAAACATCCAGTGAAAGTGAGCCAAGGGTTTGTTGTGTTTTTAAAAATCTCTTGTCACCTCATGAGTCACTTTAGTGTTGCCTTTCTAAAAGATTTTTCAAACACCGGGTTTTTTTTAAGCTGGTTATTCACTTTCTTGTGACTCTAATGTAGACATCAGAGTTTCACTTCACTTTCAGTATGGTGCTGCTTTCTGCAACGGGGGGGCAGGAGGATGAGACACTCTTCTTTAGCAAAATTGAATTCAATATCTTTCAAAATCCTTATCGCTGTGCCACAAGCCATGCATAGACAGTGTCTGTGTGATACTATTACTTTTCTCTCTGATTTTATGTGAGTGCAGCAACTATTAGATAATGCAAAAGTAGTCTAGGAAATTGATATTTTGTGATGTTGGAGAAGTGTTCATTTTATGTAGTCAGAATGATCTCTTCTGCCACTGCATTTTATTAATCGAGATGAATGATAGAAATATACATGAAAGATACTATACATAGTATACGACATTATGTAACATATATAATATAATGATATATAATGAATAACATATAATGTATAATATACAATATTCAATATGCAATATAATTTTAATATAACTTATATAAAGTTGTTTCATATGATATTTTAAATAATTACATTGGTACTCTTTTTTTTTTTTCCAACAGTTCTGTCTTTCCATGTGCTTATATTGCTTTTAATGAAGGTGAAAGGAAATTTTCTTCAGCATTTCAAAGCACCACTCAGTCTTATTGTCATTGTTGAGCTAACTGTATTGTTCAGTTCACAGCAAAAGAAAAATATGTTTGTATTTTTGTTGACCTCATGCTTTCACAAACTTCATTCCCACTTTTTCACCTCTCACACAAACAGAATATATTCTGTCTACTGAAGGCAAAGGAGAAGTGATTGCAGCCCTGCAGACAACCAAAACTACATAAAATATTAAGACAGAAGCCACAGAATCCTTAATCACTCTGGGCTGCACGCCTACAAGTATACATGCCTTCCGCCTTCACAGAGTTAGGTAGTCAGCATAAGAAGAACAAACTGCTGTGACCACAGCAAAACTGGTATCAGAGGAAAACGTACCCTCCACTCCACCTCAAGAGGTCTTTAATAATGAAAAGCTTGAGGATTTCTGCAGTCTGTTGAACACAGTTATCCACTGTGACTTGCCTTTTCATAAAAGCAAAGACAGAACTATCCCTTTGTACAATTTAATTTCTCTTCAGAGCTATAATTTTTAAAGCTTGAGCTAGAATTTAATTGGAATCACTGGAATTTTAGTAATGCCATTGGTATCTGAAACAGAAGTATCTTATAACATAAAAGGATGTTGTATTTTATTATAAAATCCTTTTGAATTTAAAGATTGCTTATATTCAGTATCCACTACTTTGGTCTTTAAATGCATTTTCTGCAAGGCTTTCCTAAGACTGTAGGAAATGTTGTGTTATTTGACTAGATGTCTGTCTAAAGCCGTATTTTAAAAGCAGAGTATTGTTTCAATAGTAATCAACATGATATGAACTATATCAAGGTTAAAAAGCCCCTTTACAGGCAGGTAAAAAGTAATTTACCCTCATAAGGAGTTTCTTCTTGACCAGTCAAATGGCTAGCTTATGCTTTAAAGAACAGTTTCGTATTTTTCAAAAACTATATGAAATATTACTTTACTCTCAAATAAAGTCTAATTATCTTTAAATCCTTCTAACTTCTTTGCCTCAGTGTTGCCTTCTGGCAATAGAAACTGCTGATTAATTAGGAATTTACAAAAAAGACCCACTTCTTTTATCTATTTCTGAGCAAGGCTGTCCTCAAGTAAATTGCACCACAGGAATCAGGATCTGAGTCTCTCTTCTCTCCTAACTTCTTCATATTGTGCATTGCATTTTCACTGAACACAAGAGATGTAATGCGGTGGGAAATTAAGCCCCAGTCCAACAATGACAAACGCATAAATTACAGCCTCAGTCAGAAATGGAAGCAAAGATAAAAGAAGTCTTTGCAGGGCAAAATCCAAAGACAGCAGCACCATTTATTATTATATCTAACAATCAAAATGCAACAAGGAGTCTTTTGGGCATGTTACTCTACTCACCTTACTAACAAGAATCCCCTTTGATACCAGGCCCATTTTCTCATATATTTCCTGCGGCCTAGCAGCATTATCTTTACCTTGTGTGAAAGTGATACCACTGACTTCATTTTGCTCAGTGGAAGTGCAGACACCCTGTTATTTACCCTCCCAACCTTCCCCCAGCATAAAAGAGCACTGACAGTAGCCTCGTGTTGCAGACACACTGTAGCTCCTGAGTCACAGCAGCTGCAGAAGGGCAATCTCTAATTTACCTTCTAGATCTCTCCATGTAGTCAAAAGAAAAAAAAAAAGAAAAAACAAAAAAAAAGGGAAAAAAAAAAAAGAGTCACTACTACATAGTAATCTTTCCAATTAATTTTCTGGCTGGACATTAGTGTAAGAAAACCAAAAGGTATATGGAAATTAAAACTTCTGTTTAAATGGTCCAGAAATAAAACTGAGTTCACCACTAAAAAGGGCAATATACTGTGAAAATACACAAATACTTTGAATATCAGAAAGGATGAGGAAAGAAGGAATATGAAGATCTGACGCAGGCTGAAACAACCTGTCAGCCCATCAAGGCATAGCTGTTTATATTACTTTTTTCTTCTGTTTTCCGCAAGCCCAGAAGCATTTAATTAACACCCCATGTAAGAGACATTGTTTGAAGTCATAACACTAATAACATCAATGGCAAAGCTGTCAGCGACTTTGTGAGAGACAGGGTTTTACTAGTGGCTGCTCTAGAAGTTGTTCTGAATTAGGTTTTTCTTCAATTTCCTATTGTTGTTGTTATTATTGTCATTACTATTATTATTATTATTAAATATTAATTAATTTTCCTGACCAAGGCTTGAAAGAATATATTTCAGTTTTCATGGAAGAAAAGTAATCTAGTGGGGCAGACTGTAAGCATATGTGGAAGGTGAGACCATCTGCTTCATGGAGGTGACCCCATCAAGGACGTAAAGAAGGTAATAAGTAAAGAGAAAGTGATAAACAAGAAGACACACAGACATGAAGCCGATAGACAAGGTATAGCAGAGACAGTGCCAAGGACAAAAAATATCCAGTCACCAATTGACGGGCCATTAAGAAACTCCAGGCACAGCTTTGGAGAGGAACTGCCTGGGCCTTACCAGTCGTAAGACGGAGGAAATAAGAAGACAGGGATACGGGTTATTCGAGGGGAGTGCCACTGGGACTATGCAAAACTTAGGAAGGAGCTGTAAGGGAAGGGGATGGGGGAGCAAAGGGAGAACAGGCGGACAGGGTTGTGTATAAGAGAGTCCATCTGTGTGCAGATGACTGTGGCCCGTCGGCACACTTGTCTGACCCAGCCCTGAACCTGTCTTCTCCTCAAACCCTATGGTAGGTCTTCCTGCACCACCTCGTTTGTTATCCCATGTGGGTGTAAGTTCTGTAGGGATGAGGTGCCGGTTGCTGGGGGTGTGAGTGGATTTGGGGCCAGACACTACAGTCAGACAGGGGTGCAGGTGCCCCGGGCTGGTGGTGTCAGCAGATGGAGCCAGTGGACACCAACCAGAGTGGGTGGGGGACTCGGCTTCAGACACTGGGTTAAAATGGTATGTGTCCTGAAAATCAACTATGGGGGACCAGGCAAGTGAGGTGAGTGAGGACCTGAGTGCCAGGTGCTTGCTGGTGGCATGGGGAGCAAGTGTCTGTACCTCCCCTAAACCTAGTACTGGACAGGGGCACCAGGTAGGCAGTGGGGCTGTGACAGTATTTGGGAGGACCCATGAGCTTGGGGCAGCTGTGAGACAAATATCTCTTTGTTGGTGAGCACCAGGAGGGACCTGCATGTGAGTCAGGGACCTGTGGGGCAGGTAGTGGTCCCAGGATCCGGGCACAGGTACTAGACAGACAGAGGGGCAGTACTGGTACTCCGGGGATCCATGAATTTCCATGTACTTGTGACTCTGGAGAATGGTGTGTGCGTGCGTGCTCACATACACTTACACTACTGACCTTCAATCCTGACCAGCCAACTAAGAGACAGTTGACTATCTGCACTTGTGTTTACATGAGTACTGCATTTGGGTGCTGCTGATGACAGCGCCTTGTCTGTGGCAGTATGTGTAATTGGAACTGTGTGTTTTGTGAGTCTATGTGTGTGTCTTTGTCAACTGTTCTGCTGGTTAAATCTGCAAACAGGAAAGTGGCAGCCATGTCCCCCAGCGTGGGCAGAGACTCTGGTTCCCTAGGCAGGAAGAAACCACAGCCCTGGAGCTACTGGAGGCTGCATCTGCTTACAGCATCCCTTAGCACAGAGTCAGGACAAAAAATATATTGGCTAAAATTATGTTTTTTCTATTATTTGAAGAACTTTCATACAAGGAAATATTTAAAAAATATACAACAAATTATCTGATAAGCAAAGGAGTTAATAAACATTAATGTGAACCTCAGTCCCTCATTGCTGTAACCCCTGCTTACCTCTCATTTAATACCTGTCTTGGATACATCAGAGCTGCCTTTAATCCACTGGTTTCCTTTAATGGCTTTATACCTTGAATTTCCCCCAGAATTTCCTAAGCTCTTACCTACCATGGCTTATGGGTTCTCTGCAGTACTTCAGTTATTTTTTACCTTCCTTTGTGTTTCCTACTTAATTTTTTTTTGGCCTACCTGCAGCATAACAGGGAACCCGTAATATCCTCCTTTGGAAAGTCAAAAAGTGAAGGTGGATACCCATACTTTCACTTTCAAGTTTTTATGTATTCATATTTGAATTGTATTGTAATGGAAAAAGTTGGTAGAAGTCAAGAACAAATTCACATGCAGTATGCTTTTCTGCATCTTGACTAAATGTCCTTAATTCAAGGCTGTTTTGTAGACAGTTGAAAAATCACTGTGTTGTGTCCTTACCACAACATGTAGGCAGACTTAGAATACTTAGTAGAAATGTGACTCATCTGAAGGATAGGACTATAAACAAGTAGAGACAATACATGCAGGCTGTGGTACAAGATGTACCCATTACTATTTTCTCTAGGTGATGCTTTAGAAATCTAGCTATTCACTAGCATGGCCTTGTCTCGATTGAATAACAGAAAAAAATCAGGTATCTTACATTAAGAGTACTTCAATCAAGAAACATGACAGGTCTGACATTTAAAATGTGAGTGATGTGACAGTCACAACAAGATACATCTTACAGCTACTTCAGTGGATTTATACATTTGCAAGAAGTCTGAATTATGTCTTCATGAGCAGGTGGTATTTTCAATGTGAAACTTCCAAAGCTATCACTCACACGACAAAAAATATATCCTTTCATAGCTGACAGGTTTTATATCAAGTACTGCTTGAAAGCAGGCAAAGATCTGATAAAACATCATGCAACAGGTCATTGCTAGGTAAACATACCTCCAAATGTTTACCATGGTAAACTGTGAAGACTGCTTTATCAGTAGACAATGTGAGGGTTTTTTTTGGTTACTGCTATTTCCATGTCAGCAATACGCTTTTCATTTAAGGAAACAAGAAACAAGATATCACTGACGTATGTTTCAGGAGGTTTTTTTTATTTGTCATGAATGGTATACACATTCCATGTTCTTATAAAATTTCACCAAATAAAAAGGAGTATTTTCTCATGATCAATGAGAAATGAGTAAGGATGCAAGGCCAACCAGTATGAGATGTCTAAATCCAGTAACGCACAGAAGCACCTAAACCAGAATTTGGACATAAATTAAAAATCTAAACACAAAATTTTCAAAAACATGCTAAGCCATTGGCTAAGCACAGAAGTGCTTACACTCTATATGCACTGTACCACTAATGAGTAGTATACTCATGCATGTGTAAGTTATTCTATCCTACTGACAGCTTGCTATATAACTATTCTTCAAAATAAACAGATTAGATTCTAAGGGCATCCAAAACATATATTAGCTGAAATGTTATATATTCTTACTTTCTCTTGTGTGTTTATTCTCAATGTAAAAGTGAATGAACGAGAGTATTTGAGGAGCTGAAGCAAAATTATTTGAATTAATTATATTTGTTTGTTATTAGAATTTATCTAATTAAAAATCTATTAAAATCTATCCAAAACTACAGAGAAGAAGTGGAAGAAGGGAATGAAAATCTAGCTAAAGGAATAGCTATATTGAGGAGGCTATCAGTTAAGAAGAGAACCTATAAAGAATGGTAAAATATTGATTACAGAATATAAATGAAATACTTTAGAAAAAATATAGTGAAAATTTAACATGTTTAAGGCCTGGAAAAATGCTTTAAAATGGACAAGACAAGACTGCCAATGTGAATGGGAGAATAGTAATGGAAGTTATATGGGAGTTATTGTATTATAAGGGCATCAAAACAGAGAGTGTAGTTCCATTGTGGAAGAAATAATCAGATAATATCTCCGCTGAAAGAAGTGCCACATGAAATAGCAGGTCAGTAACAATTAATTGTAATTATTCTATCAAGCAGAAGGTGACACCATGACAGGAGGATATAATTGGTGAACGTTAAAAAATGAGACATTTGAGAACTCACACAAATCTTGAAAAAAGGTATGAGCAGAGAAGGGTGTGTATATGGGAAGAAGTCACAGGAGTGGAGGTCTACTAGTCCAGCTAAAATATTATGAGATACTTTAAAACTATTTTTGAAAGGAAGAGTGACATAGACAGAGAAAAGTGGGGAAAAAAAAAACCATAAAATTCTATGTGGGTTTCAAAAAGAAAGTTCATGCTAGATTGTAAAAGTTAGTTTATTTTCTAGACAAGAATGAAGCAGTATTAGTCAAACATTTAATGTGGCTCTTCAAGGGAAGCTATAAGTGAAGGCTGTGAATATGGGGATTGGTGCAGGAATGTAAAATGCATAAAACGCTATTGAAATTGAGGAACTGGAAATGACTGTGATTTGTGTTGGAACAATATCAGACTTAAAGAAAATATCTACTGTATCTACTGGAAGTTTTCAAGTATCTATTCTGGGCCACGTGTTATTTAATATTTCCATGTTACTGGCCTAAGATTAACTGTGAGAATTTAATTTCTTTGATGACATAAGTTTGTGACATATTATCAAAAGAGAGGAAGACAAATCTGAAGCAGAAATGCCACAATGACCTTAAAAACGTCAATCATGTACTATGGTTTATATACACTAAAGTGCTATGTGAAAGCATGCAGCTGTGAACTTAAAGCAGTTACTTGGAGATTGTTACACTGGGTTATTTTTTAGTGCAGAATCTCTCAAACTGGCCTAAAAAGAAAGAGGAGAAATAATTGGGTCACATATAAACCTAACAACAGAGAGATATTTTTTTCATACCTAAGGCATCTATTGACTGATTGGTACTCTGAAGAGTAAAATTTCATGTTTCTGATGCGTACATATCTGCCAACATCAAGTGTTCATGTTTACATCATTTACAGAAGTGTCTAAAACTTCTTTGAATTATAGTCAGCTGAAACTGGGTTATGTCCCAGCTCTGATGTGAATGCTGCGCTTTGCAACAATATTCTAGGGCATGCGAAATGGAGGGGAAAATAAAGAGAGAGGAGATGCATGCACCTGTCTCTCTGTGAATATCACGTTTGACATATCAGCACACCTTGATACTCAGCATTGCAGTGGACGAACAGGCTTTGCTCTTTGTCCTGCTCCAAAAGCCTTAGTGGCAGATGACAAACCTCCTAAAATGGTATAGCCCTTAAGCGCTGCTTATGTACCAAGTGCATTTGTTTACTCAGCAGATCTTTCTCCCCCTCTCAAATTAGCAGTATATCAGTATTATATTGATACTGAGGGTAATTAAGAAAAGATATAGATCGATTTAATAGTAGAAAAACATCTCTTCTAGTGGCTTTCTTGGCACTTTTATAGGCAATAGGTTAAGGTTTATGAACTCTATCAGTAAGATGTTTTTATTGATCACACCAGTCAATTGGAGGTTACTTTGCACGTTTATGGCATGTCAATGATATGTTATGCAGTGGATCTGTAGAGTTACCTCTAGTTTTCCAGAATTAACAGGCTGTGGGTATTATTCTACTTTTCTATTATAAACTCATATTTCTATAAGGATCATGAGCAGATACATGTATTTTTCTAAAAGATTATATGATAAGCATATTATCTAAAATAGGTGACAAAATATTATCTATATTCTACATTTTCATTATTATAATGTCAAGTCTATTGATTCTCTTAAAGCAAGAATATAATTTTTAGAATTGTGCCCCAAGCTAATTATAGTTCTAAAACGTTTTGTGGATTAAATATAGGATTGAATTACTTGAGGGGCCAGGGATGGTGGCTGTGGGGGAAGTATTTATCCAGAGCAATTTAATACAAGGACACTGTTGTTGGAGACATAATAGACGGCTACATGAACCTTTGGTCTGCCTCATTCCTGTTTTTATATTCTCATTACCTATGTTTTTTTTTAATTTAAACACATTATTTCAGAAAACTTCAGCTATGCTTTAGTGTATGTTGCATGTCTTTGCACACAATACCAATTTAGTAGTGAGTACAGACCAATGTGCCCTCAAAATCCACTACCTGCTTAAAAAGCTGATCAAGTAATAATGCTTATGAATAAAAGCTGTTCAGTTTGAAACACATGGGCTGCCACATTACCTGTTCAATCAAAGACAAGAAAATGAAATAACAGTTAAGTCAATCTCACGCTTCACTTTATTTTAAGTTTTGCATTGAAACTATTTTTACTGGGAATTTCAGTGGACCTGTCTCCTAAAATTGTCCCTCCCTCACCTCAAAAAACAGGATGTAAAAAAAAAAAAATTCTTACTGCATACATATACTTATTACATTTTTTTCCTGTTTCAGAAGAGAAAGACCTTTCATATTGTGCTTTTTTCATGGCCTTGAGAAAATGAGTTTAAAAAAAAAAGTGGAAGAATCAAACAGATGTAACTCTCACTAAACCTCACAAGTAGTTTAAATCTTAAGTCAAGTAAATATCACTCAATATCAATTTTCATTACCAATCCGGACGTGTGCTGCATTTGTTCAAAAAAAAGGTTCATAAACCTTTTTTACTACCCTTTACCCCACCTTACAGTGTTCTTTTTTTTGCTAGGAAATGTGTTTACTTTTGAAATATTAAAGAAAGAAAGCCTACCAACCCCTGCTCCCAAACATTTTAATAGATTTCTGTCTTCCGTCTTTATTCTGTCCTTCGGGAATAGGAAAATACATAGCATTTAGCATTCTATCAAAATACATAGCATTTCGTATCCTACCAACACTGACAAGTGATGTAAAGCACTAAAAGAATTCAGTGCAAGTCACTGGGGACAAGCAGTATTTCAGGCCTGTATACGATGCTGAGATGTAAGCCAAGCTAGAAGTATAGGTGTGTGTTTCATGGTTATTTGCTTTAACATGTGTGAGTGTGTATGTGTATGCATGAGAGAGATAAGAGCATAGGAAATCTGAAAATATTTTATTAATTGGGAAATTTTTACCAATACTGAAGAAATAACTTCATTTATAAATGCACCTTTTTCCATGAACAATTTTTTTTATCTTCTAAAAAACTATTAATAATAATCATTGATATTAGAACAACATTTCCTTCCTTCTTTTATTTCATAATAATTTTAGAACACCCATCATGCCCAACCCTTCCTACTAATGCATAATTTTTGTAAAAAAAAGGTAGCAATAAAACTGCGATTACATAGCTAAATGGTTTGTCTCTAGCACCCAAAAGACGTACTTTTAAATGACTGTCTACTTCACTGATTTCTATTTGAGGAGTGCAGGTAGAACTCTATGGTTCAGAACGAAATCTCTGCCTAAGAAAAATGCATAATCTGATTTACTGAAGAAATTCTTTTAAGAAAAGGGCATTGTAACTGCTCAAAAGAACATATATATTTTTCCACAAATGGAGTATCAGATACTTGCAGCAAAAAAAAAAGGGATTGAGTAGATAATGTGTGTAAAATAACCTAAAGCTACATTATTGTGTTGCTGTCACCAGCACCATATATTTTCATCCTAGATGTTCAATAATCTGGCAGCAGACCAGCTAACCTGTTATAGCTGCTGTGAAGAGTATATAGTGTCTGATATAATTAACTACATCTCTCCCCTTTCATCCTCATGGCAAAAAGACTAATGATGTCCTGTTTTCCCAGAGTTATCATCTACAGTTTTGTCAATGACAGATTGCATATAAGTGCTATTGTCAAATAGCACAGGAATGAATAACAAGTTAATTGCAGAGATATCATATCCAAAAGCTACGCATTTGTTAAAGAGGTAGATATGCCTTTTGAGACCTGGCTCATTAATTAGAAGACCCTAACAAACAAAGGGGCCAAGTCTTCATTAGTTATTCTGACAGGAATGGAACTTTGGGAACGTAGTAAGCAGAGACCATTTCTCCATACCAAGGAGCTAATGTGAGGATCACAATCTCATTTAATGGAAAGGTTTTCATTGTGGAAGTGTTAGTCTTTTTAATAAAAGCAAACTCTTCAGACTCTCCTTTCTAAGGGATGTACAAATTGCCTGTTTAAAATATCAAGCTAAGATATATTGTTAAAGAATCTGATTGTTTACCTGTTATACAGCTAATATTAAACCAAATCTTACCTTTTAAAACTTTTTTCTATGCTTATAGGAGGTTCCTGTTTTTTTTTTTTTCATTTCCCACAGGCTCACCGTGAATAGACTCTTCTAAGAGAGTTTTTTGTTTTTGTGAGATAGATGTAAATAACTCTTGCTCTTCTCTTCTAGAAAAACAATTCTTGATATCAAGTAGGAAGCTTGAATGAAACATAATTCTTTTGCCTTTCATTAGCTTGTTAATATAACAGTAGATAGTGAATGCATCTGTTGACATATTATAAAATATTGTGTTTAGAAATTATTCTGGACTCTTAAATAGCAATCATCCTCTTTTTTAAGTATTACCCACAGTTTCTGTGATATTGCAGTGAAATATTGTGATGAAGTTTGGATATTAGTGTGAAGAACTCCCTAGCAAATATTAATCTTTAAATCAGAATTCTTAACCAAATGTTACAAAATCATTAGCATAATTAGCATAATAAATAGTCAAGGTTATGGAATTTGACACCCAGAACAGACTCAATTTAATGTCGTGATTATTCATTCAAATGACTTTCATTTATTTACTCTAAATGCATTTTTGGATTAAAAATACACAATATTCTTATGAAAATAATTAAATTGTATTCCAGTTTTTAAGTGTTTCTGTAGTTTAAATTGGAACACAGTTAGCTATGAGCAGGGAGAATAGAGAGCCTGTTTTGCTGTGCAATATTTTAAGAATTAAAGGATGGAAAACATAGGGAATGGCAAAAAAAACCAACCAAAAAATACTTGCAAAACAATGCTATTTAAAGCTTGTTTAATTCTAATCTAATTAAAGTTAATGATTACTTAATTATTTAGAACCCTTCAAGTGGGCATTGGGTTCAGAGGATTTTGGCCTCAGGTTTCCAATACACAACAGTTGAATGCTAGACCAGAAATACTGTGGTTGGGTTGAGTATTTACTAGATCTGGGCCTTGATGAAAGTCTATTTCTCATCTGATGATGAGGTAAAATTCAACAATGCCTGTGCCTCCCTTCATCCTGCACGTCCTCTTCTTCTCTGTATAGAAAATGGGGTGGGTCACTACAGGGCTTCAGGTAAGGCCATATAGACCACTGCAACCCAGGGACTACACACCATCTTTTCATCTTTCAATGACAGCAGTAGGAGCGCACAGACATTGTCTTCTGTTGAGAGTTTAAAACTACTTCTTTACAGCATGGCTTTCTCCGCATCACACTAATTTGCGCGGGATGATGTCAGTCACAAAGAAAATAAAGCTCAGCCATTGCCAAAGTAAAGGGTTCAGTATCCAAGAAAAACTCCTTCATCGTTTCAGAGTCAGAAGACTCTGACTCCCAGCACTTCAGCTCCTCTGAATCTTCTCTGAGGACAACCACAGAACCCTCCAGGGAAGAGAGGAAAAATTGCCCAAAAACTACTGAAGGTCACTTCAGACATCTTTGAGTCTTTCTGACTCTCTTCAAGCTCAAGTCCATTTTAATACACCAGATGTCCTTCAGACTTTCTTTTTTGAGGATATACATGGCCATTAGAAAGGTTACCAATATTAGAACATTACACACTTGCAGGATTTCAGACACTGTAGCCCAAAGGACCTATCCATAATGGCTGCAGTTAAAGCCATCTTTTCTCATGACATTGTACCTATGTTAAAAGATGATTCTTACTACATTTTTTCTACCTTTGACTAAGAGTATCAGGATCTAGAAAGCGTGCTTCTCTTTAGCTGTATGTCATACTTCTTCTGTACCTGCTAGAGGGGTCCTTCCTATTGCAATATCTCAACTATATAGATTTTTCTTTCCTTTTCCACCCAATGTGGAAGAACTTTCTCATGTATCTCACAGCTGGATCAATCCATAGTTAATAATTTTTCACATATTTAGTGTGTTAAAGGGCACCACACTCTTCACCTAATCTTCTACATTCCCAAGGCTGTTCCAATGGTACCTCCAGTGTTACTCCTACATATCATTTGTCTACATGGTGTTACAGCCTTTAATGACTTTCAATTAAAAAAAATAACAAATAAAAAGCGACGAATATGTCCAGTGTTTAAATTATTTGAAAAATCCCATATACTGAAGAGAGAAAAGTTTAGGATTTAACTTACTCACTGATCTAATAAAATATGTGTGGGGTTTTTTTCCAACCCTAGCCTCCCTTATATTCTGAGATCATCATAGCAACTATAATATTATCAACATATTGAAAAATGCATTCAGAAAACCTTCAAGCAGTAAAAAACTGTTTCACAATTATGAACAAAATGAGTTAATTTATTCAATATTTGTAAACAAAATGAAAACATTTACCTTACCCTGATAACCCTAATTTTAGAAAATACTATGGTTGTGTACCACTGTGGTTTGAGAAACTTCATAGTCAAAATATCTACATATTCATAGGGATCTATTCAGAGCATATAGTAAGTCCTGAAAAAGTCAAGTTTAGTCGATACCGCTCTAAAGAATATATGGAACTGGTCATAATCCCTCACCTGCCATGATTTGTTGCACCAGTAGGCAATCATACTAAGCCATTGAGAAATCAGTTAATTATTAGATGGATACTTTTTGGTTCATATCATAAAGACATTTAACAACAAAATGAAACTATTTTTCTAATGAATTGTCCTTAATCAAATAATGTAGTATTTTCTTTGTCTTTTCCTTTTACAAGAAAGGTAATTGTTTTGGTAGATTTTTTTTGTTGGAGTTTATTTATTACTTCTTTTTTTAAGTGTAAAATTATCCTTTTTCTAAACAAATAAGTTCATAATTTTTCTAAACAAGTAAGTTCATGTTTGTATTTTGTTCTTTTTCAATAGGTAATGGAAAATATTTTTGCTGTATTTTTGTTATCTAGAAACAAACAATTCTGTTAAACTGTTTTATAAGTCTTTAAAGAAGGAAAAAGTATATTTTACTAGAGCCTTGCCTGGAAAATTATTCTTTTTCTCATCAGTTCCTGAGTTACTACCCATGAGTTTTACAGTATTAATATAGTTATACAACAGCAGAATGTGTTTGCTAAACAAGACAAGCCACATAAGTACACAGGCACCGCTACCTACTATAGCACAACCAGATTAATCTACATCTATCTATTTGCACAATAACTTCATATAATAATTACACAATAAAATAATGTTTATCTCCAGAGTCTGACACTTGTTTTAGAGCAACTGTTGAATAAGTCTTTCTATTGTTCCACCACACTCACTTAAAAACATGTTCAGTCTTTCGGGTCAAGCAGTAAAGGCTCTTTTTAACTGAGGTGAAAGACAAACACATGCTTACTGCTTCTGTATCCTTTTGTGTCTACTTCATATAAATCAATGTTTTACATTAGTATTAAGTCCAGAACTCAAAATTATGGCTTTTTCTGTTCCAAGCCAGTCTTTCTCCATTTCTCTGGTTCTCGCATGGTCTCCTTCTAATTTTAGGTTCTTTATGGTACTAACTATGCATTACTTCTCTGTGGACCTAGGAGAAAATTCTGAATTATCATAGACCTTCTTTACAGTGTTATGAAAATTTTACATCTTATTCTAGCTTTTAGGAAATGGTACATTCACCTACCAGTTCAGACCGACAAATTATTGTCAGCGTTTAGCGCATATGCAGTGGCTAAATTTACCTAGAAAATACCTTGTCACACTATGTTCTCCTAGCTGATGAAATAAGCTACAACCTGCTGAAAGCCAAGGAGAAAGGACATAAAATTGGAAGAACAAATTATCATCTCTCTGCCTTTTTCTGTGTGATAACAAAACCATATATAGTTGCCACATTAGGAAGTTGAGTTAATTTAAAATATGTTGAAGTGTCATGGCAACACTTAAACACCTTAAAATATCAGAAGCAAAAGTTCTGAAATTAGCAATAAGGCAGGTAGAGAGACAACGACAGCTGAAGTGTAGCTGAGGGAGGCTGACCATCGTCCCTAGTTCGACTCTCTGATGCCAGGGTCACCTTAGTGACATTTGTAATGTTAATGAAGTTAACATGAAGGTTAGTGAATTCTTCTGTGGCTGACAAAATTAATGGTTAAAGATCATTGGAAGACTAACTAATAAGTAGTAGAATTTCTATGTACTCATATGTGTGTATGAGCATGACAGAAGAAATAAAATACAGAGGTTGAATATCTGATGTCATAGACATTTTTGAAACAATTGTAACTAGCTAACTGAAGAAAATAAAAGTAAAAAGTAATTTAAGTAAAAATAATTCTTAGTTTATGATCAGTGCCAGCCAGCCGTTAATATAGACCCATAATCCTTCTTCTCCCCTCACCCAACACCTTCAGCAATTAATCATTTCCACAGCTTCTTCCACATTCAGTCAGCTGCTTTTATTCAGTGTTCCAGTGGTAAGATCTTACTCTACATCCATCTGTCTTTTTCACTTGTATGCCAGGACATCAACAGAATAATATTGAGAATAAGAGACCAACAATATCCTGCATTTCAGTCCTGGCAACCATTCTGGTGGTCTTTTGGATGCCAGATAAACATACTTCATGCAAAGTCTCACATTCTTCAGCTCTATACTGGAAAAATTATGATGAATTTTCTGTGTGAATAATTAATTTTCTAAAATTTAATTTATTTTCTCCTGCAGATTTGAAAATTGAGATTTTGTTTAGAGTTTCACATCTTTGTTAAATGAGGGCAGAATTCCTGAAGAATTGTAAAATGACATCATGCTACCTTGACAACACGATGACCATTTATCATTCAACCATAAATTTTGGTCTTGTTGACCTTGGTAGTGAAAAAATTCAAAGATTATTTTCAAATGTACAAACCATTTATTTTTCACAATGTCAGGCTGCATTATTTTAATAAAAACTTAAAAGACAAAGTCCACTCAGTAGCAGTTCAACTTAGGACTGGTTCCTGGCACTAAAAATTATGCCATTTTTAAAGATTATCTAAAGTACAAAGAATGAAAATTTTGTCTTTTAATAGGATTTTTCAGGAATCATATATACATATTATTATCAGATTATCGGATAGTATTACCACCTAAAATGTATATTTCTCCAGTTAAGTTACAAAAATATGGCATTTTATTTGTTCTAGGCATCTGGTGTCCTAGGTTGATGTCACTCGTTTCTGATGAAAAAAGAGAGTGGAACTAGTATGAAAATTTTGTGAGGATTTGTGGAAAGAATTGGTAATAGGGGAACCATTAGAAAAGAAGGAAAATAAGAGAATTAAGGAAGAAATATAATAAAGCTAAAACAAAGTGTCAAAACAAAGTGTGGACTGAAAAGGGCAACATTTGCAGAAATAAAATTACGAAGGCCATGATTTCATTATCTAACTTTTTTTTTTTTTGGCAGTTAACAGAAAACTGACAGATTGGAAGACTCACTGCTGAAATAAATAAACCTCAGGGTATGACAGAAGATCAAAAGCAAGATGAACAAGAGATGAAATATTGTAGGTAATTGGCTATAATTATCTTGCAGTAATCATCTGCTTTTGTCTTCCAGATTTGTCTCTAACAACAGTTCTCAGTTTCCGCACTATACACTTAGTTTGTGCCCCAGCCATGACATTCTTACTTTCTGGCATTTATTTGGTGACCTTGCCTTTCTGTGTCATCTATGATGCTTTCAGGTCCTCTGAAGCCAACATTCTACTTTACTAATAGTTTGAATGCAATGTAGTGACAAAATACTACAATATGCATTGTTATTTTTCTGTTTTTCTCCAGACATTGTGGTATAACAGATGGACAATTGTGTACCAATAAGAATATTCAATTAGTAATACCAATAATATGATGGCATTAAAACTTTACTTCATTGTTTAGATTTTTTAGTCCTAAAAGGGGTAACACTTGGGTTGCACTAGGCAGCATTAACTCAGAACTTGTGCAGAAGCATTAAAGATAATTTTCAGAAGAATAAGGCTTTCCAACTAAACGTAGACAGGTTCACAGAATATGAGACATAAGAATGTTGCTAATTGTAGTGTAATTACCACTGAATTGATGAACTTTTCCTCTCTGCTGTATTGTAGAACACAATTGTCCCTTCAGCACATGCGCTCCTAGAAGGGAAGAGAAGGAGCAAAAAATATCTGTGAAGGTTTCATCAAAGATTTCTCCTGATTATTATTCTGTTCTTTCTCTTAGTAAATAAAAGCTAAAAGAAACTGTTCACACATGGGGTCCCTCAAAGTACTATAAAGATGCCAGAGAAGTTTTGTGAAAGCCTTCACTTTCATTGGGTCTGGAGGCACAGTGCCATCAGTCTTTCCCTGATGGCATGGTTTGAACAAATTTAGAATGCAAAGGCTTCTACGCTTGTATCTGTACTTATATCTCTTTCTTTGAAGGAAGGATTTAGGTTCCTGTAACGTCATCGTGACATTATAGGTATCTAGAGATTATAATCTGATCATGAGATTATAGGACAGGAGAAAGGCAAAGAATAGGGCATATCATAATCCCATCATTCTGTTAAATAAATCAGTCTTCCTGACTACTAAAGGCTTAACAGAAGTACTTCTTGGGCTAAAATCAGGCCTGTGCATGCACTTCTTAATTAACTTCATTTTTTGTAAGAGCCTGAGATGATTACAAACTGCCCATCTCTGATGTCAGTAGCTCAAAACATGTAACCTGCAAAAGTGATGTCACACAAGTATTTGCGAAAATATTAACATTTTGCAATGTGGACTCACATCAAGGAAACCAGAATGACTTGGAGTAAGGCAGGGTTAATTAAACACAGAGCCATCAAACATATCAAATGTATAAAGGCAAACTGCAGAAGAGAAATGTATTTCTTTGGTGTGATATGACTTGCACTCTATCTGCAAGGCTATTAAGGAATCAGAAGAATATTCTTTAGCATGCATTCAGCGAGACATCTGTTTCAGTGGGTCTCTATGTCAATGCAACAATGAAAGTTTTTACTACTCATGTTTATTACCTCATCATCCAGACCATCATCTAGACCATCATCTAGACCAAAGGATTTTTATTCCGTATACCGACGAAGAGGAAGACAGGAAAGAATGC
>VYZM01007347.1:0-17228 GCA_013398915.1 Dromas ardeola
GGGTGTTTCACAGGTGTTTCCCTATTGACTCGAACTACCTCAGGAGCCCCTGGCTTGTCTCCGTAAGACTTTGGCTGTGATGTAGCATCCCCAGCATGCCTCGGGGAAACAGGTCGAAGGTCCTTACTAGTGTCCTGTCCCTCTATCCCTGACGTGTTGTCCCACAGCATGTCACAGACAAGCCTAATGTTATCATCCCTCTCCCCCTTCACATCTAGTTTAAAGCCCTGTCGATCAGCCCCGCACTCTCTTGGGCAAAGACCCTCTTCCCCCTTTGAGAAAGGTGTTTCCCATTTGATGCTAATAAGCCCGATGCCATGTAGGCCATCCCATGGTCAAAAACCCCAAAACTGTGGCGGCGACACCAGCCACGGAGCCATGTATTAATAGACTAGATCCGTCTGGAAGACAGCAGACTTCCCTATGAGGAGGGTCTACCCGGCATACTGGACCCTCTGTTTTTCTTTGGAGGGAGTCACCAACAACTCTAAGCCTCCTTTTCTTCCTCGTGGAAAAGCCCCGACAAGGGTGGGATTTGAACCCACGTGTGCAGAGCACAATGGATTAGCAGTCCATCGCCTTCACCACTCGGCCACCTTGTCCTGCCCCAAGGACATTATTTTATTGTTTATTGTATTTGAATCTAGTTGGTATTATCTGTTGTTTTCTTGTAGCCTGGGCCACGCTCTGCTTGCAGGTTCCTGGTATTAACCTGGGAGCCAAGTATTCTGACTGCAATACAGATTTTGAGATGGGGCTGCTGGGAGGAGAACTGCACCCTGAGTTAGTTTAGAATTAGCCAGTTAAAACTAGTAACATTTGCAGGTTTTCAGTGAAGCAAACGTACCAGATCGCAGCCATTGATGAAATTCAGCTGATGAGAAAGATGCTCAGTTTAGATATGAGTTCTAAATATGGAAACATGAATAGCTGTCAGCATGTGCATTTATCTGTAATATTTATTTATGGTAGTTCCATAAATTTGTATTATTATTTTAAAATGAAAATGTGAACTTATGTTATGGCTTGCTAGTAAGCGTGATGACCATTTTTTTGGACTTTCCTTTTTACTGTTTATTTCCCCAGGAAAAAAAAAGGTAAGAAGGGCAGGATTTATCTGCAGCGACATCACTCAACACATACATTAAACCATTTCCTCTAATACACTGTAGCTGATTTATTTTTCCACAAAGCTGATTTATTTGGTTCTGGAAAGCTCATCTCTGGGAAGGACATCCCGTAGGAATTTGGCTCTTGGATGCTGTTGATCCTTTGCTACCTGCTGCTCCTGACCCAGCGGGGGAGAGGGAGCAGAGCGACTCTGAACCACTCAGGGGAGATGCCCTCCCATGATGCTGCTCCTGAGCACCTTTTTGGGTTTACAGCACTGTGAGAAACTCCCAGAGCCAAAGGGAAAACGCGATTCAGAAAATAACCCTGAGATTCGAGTGATAGAAAAGTGAGACTCACGCCACCTTTCCAATCTCTGACTTGCACTCTCCGGTTTTGCTACGCCCAGCAAACTGGCCCACTGTTATGCTTTGGAAAAAGCGTTATTACAAGTTGAGGCAGGTTAGTTTAGGCAACACTCGCTTTAAGAAGTCATTCCCTTCAGACGCCCATGCACACGCCTACCTCTTTGTCCGTAGATAATTATGTGTACATTAGATTATTCTGAATCCCATTTATGACATAAATTTAATAAATTTGAATGAAATTGTGTGTGCACATTATATTTGGAATTTTTTGTTTTCCTTTTTAAGTTTAAAAACAGGCGTGAGAGAGAGGCTGATTTCACTGGTAACTTACTTCTACAGTTCTCGCTTTCATCCACCTGTTGTGTCTTCTTGTAACACTTATGGGGTGGGAGCTGTTTCTGTAGCGTTTGGATGGCTCCCAGTGCAGTGGGGCTGCTAACCTTCAGCCACCTTGAGCAGAGCAGGGGGCAGCCAAGGTCAGGGCTAGGAGGAAAGCAGGGCACTTTATGAACGCTCCCTGTCTAGGGCACCAGCCGTGGCCACGAGACCCAGGGCATCCTTCTCACCTCTTTTCATTTTTTTCCACCTGAATAGTCCCCCCAAATGAGAGATATTCCTTGAACTGCAAATTAGTCACAGTACTTTGATGGTTGGTGTCACATCGGGGAAAAGGTTATCCTGTTCTTGCTGATAATGGAAGAATATTCTCTATCTTCCCTTTAATTCCCACTGAGAAGGAGGCATTTTTCAATCTAACAACTTAAATGAAAAGGCAGGGATCTTGGAGTTTACAGCTATTAAAATACAGCTCTGGCTCTGCCGGTGACTCAGTCCATGGCCCTAAATACCCCCTGGACTTCAGCTTCCTCCTCTGTCAAGAGAGGAGATGAATACTTACTTGTGTTTAACTGCAGTGATGATGCAAGACTTAATTAGCTGTGTTTGTTGAGAGCTCTGAAAATGTGGAAATGTCACTGCTCTTGATCATCTTGTATAGCTGATGGCTTGGCTCGTCAATGTGTTACTGTTGGGCCCACTTTTCAGAAGTGAATGGGACACGCAAAATCTCCTGGGTTTGTTTTTCTGCCTTGACTGGCCTCAGAGCACAGCTGAAGCTTGGTCGAGGCTTTGGATGTCTAAGTAGGTGGACAGAAACTCGGTGGTTTCAGAAGGGAGGGTCACATCCCACCTGCTCCTGGGTCACAGCTCCAGGTTTCCTCTGGGGCCACATTAGAGAAGGTGCTATGAGTGGCTGCCTCCTTAGCCTCAGGTCCCATCTGCCTGCTCTACAACTACATTTTCTCATTTTCTGTTTTGTTAACACGACAGCTCATTGGTGGAGGCTATTAAGAAATTATGGCTCCTCTGGCAGGACTCCGGCAGCTGCTGTACCGGCAGAGAGCTGCCTAAACTTATAAAAACACATCAGAGAGGAATATCATCAGAGGAGAAAAGTCTTCTGTGCCAGTGACCAGGATCTTCCAAAATATGAGTTTTTCAAACCTTTTCTTTTTTAAATGAGGCTGCTCACCCAGTATCTGTGGGCGCGGCTCACTCTGAGCTCCCTCTTCCTTGGGCATGAGCAAGCCTTGGGGAAAACCCTTGCTCAGGGCTGGAGGGTTAGGCAGGCCACGGAAGGAGGAGGACGCACTTCCATGAGCTTGTACTACCATGCTACAGTCAAGTTTTGTACACCCAGGCCGTAAAATGTTTCTCACTGAAGTATTAGGCCCAAACATGGTCAGTTCTTCTTATATTTTACAGGAAATGAGGAGCTAGAAATATGAGTTTTGGATGCAGCCGTAGACATTAGCATTTCTTCATATCTCCATTATGCATGAGCCTACATACCATTTTTGTTAGCTCATGTTTCACATAGCCTATGCATTTCACGTGTGTCCCATGCAGTACATATATTGCCCACAGCTTTAGTGTTGTTCATTAGCACAAGAAAGGTTAAAGTCAGGCTCGTTTGCAGAACAGGTGCAGTAAGTCTGGGCAAGTTATGGAAGCTTTCAGGAGCTTTAAGTTTGTGGTCGTGGACCTCAGAGGTGCTACCACTAAGAATTAGCAAGTGAAAAAAAAAAGGCCTCTTCTTGTCAATAGGCTTCAAATTTTTATGGAAGGGTCAAAAGACCCATTGACACATTTTTAGGGGTCTACCTACTGAAAAGGATTGAAACCACAAAACATAAGTTACTCTTAAAAAAGGTAAATGAACTGTGGGTATCACACTATCAAGCACAGATGGTCCACAAAGAGGAACGCCCAAGCAAGATGAAGCAGTTACAACCTAAAATTCATCTTTCTGTAGTTAAGCTCATGTAATTTTGTGGTCATTGAATTACAGAATAGAAAGAAATGAGGAAAATGCCTGGGGACAAAGCACGATTTGGGTGATAAGCGATTTGGGAATAATAAAAAAAAAAGAAAAAAGTTTAGTGTGCCCACCTAAATATAGGTTGTGAAAATTAAATTTATTGCCTATTACATACATTTTGACAAAGTTAAAAGTACACACACATAATTAACTGTCTTGGAGGTTTTATTTAAGTGACAATAATGAGACTTGCTATTTTGTAGCTTTCATTTTAAGTTGTATCAGCATGTCTGTACTTGAAAAATGTTAACAGTTTAGCTGAAAAATCTTGCTATGATTGGCCAACTTTTTATAAGCTGCAATCTGATATCCAGTTTGAACACCTAGATAAATATTAACCACCCAGGCAGCAAAGCAATATTGTTTTGGGTTTGTTTTTTTTTTCACTCTGTGACTAGCCTGCCACAGGTAAGTCACTAGACCCTTCTTACCTTCTCTAAAATATACCTTCTCTCAACAGTGCACAAAACGAAGGCTTTATACAGTGACCTGGCAATTCCTTCAAGGCGCAGAGCTACGTGGCACGCACAAACATCCATCTCCCAGCCGCTGCGAAAGAGCAGAACGGTTTTTCTTTCACAGAACAAACCATCATTACTCAATTTTATTTTTACAAGGCTGCAATACCCTTGTAACTGCCTCTCTCCCCTCCTCCCCAGCAGGCTGCCATTTATCTCTACTTTGCTGAAAATGAACTTTTCCATTTCCACCTTCCCCATGTCGCCTCGATACTCTCGGCTGCCCCCGGCTCTGAGCTCACTCGCAGGCAGCAGTTGTGGTGGGCGGTCGTATGATTTCAAGCTCCTCAAGCTGGAAAACTTTGCCAGAGTGAATCACTTTACTTTCTTATTACTGCAGTTAGAAGCAAGCCGAAACTTGCCATTTGCAAGGTAACTTTCGTTTTGTTCCCCGCATTGTTTCTTTGCCCTTGGCTTCCAGAGCTGAGGTTTGTTTTTTTTTTTTCTCTTCTGCCAGCTCCGCTTGGATCCAAAAACAGGCTGAGTGAAGTAGTTACTCGTCTTTTAAACTAACCTGAAAGCTGCCTGAATTCAGGCTACTGCTTAGGATATTTGCTATTTGCACAGTTATCTACATTTTAAACTTGCTGGACTCTTCTGGTTGACATGAACAGTCAAGTTCAGTGCTGTGGGTTATTCCATGGTCTGATGAGAAACTGATGATGAAATCAGGTGTGTCTGTGGCACACTCCTGTTTATTTATAATCAAAGTCTTGTTTTCCATTAGTATAGGGTAGATCTTAAGCAGCAGCAGTTTCTCGGATCTAAATCCTGTTTCAGGCTCACTCAAGCCTATTTGTGAAGCTTTTTCTCAGGACCATACATTTTTATGGTCTTCTCTCAGCTTCATGAACTTCCCATCCCTCTGTTAGACATATCCGGCATTGCAAAATAATACTAAGAAAACTAAATCTTTGACACAGGTTTGGGGTGGTGACATACGTAATGGAAGCTGCTGGTCACAAAGTGGAGTTGAAGCTCCTCTTCGTATTCAGCCTGCTTGATTACAGATGTTAACACGGTCAGATGGGAAATCATTGCAGTGCCAGGGAGAGGTGGGAGTGTCAGGTAGGGGATACAAGGAGAGTCCAAAATCTGTGTCCGTGTTGCTTTTGGCAGAAGAGTTTTGGCCAGGGAGACAAACGTCAAGAGGAAGAAGAAAACTGGCCCTATCAGCCTCAGGGATCATTGCTGTTCTCTGGATTGCAGGAGAAAAGGAGATACTTGAGATAATAGACCGGGATTTTGGGCAGGGAGGTGTTCTGTGGTATTTTCTCAAGGAGAGCTGTGCATTACCAGGTCTCTTTCATCATCAGGTGAGAATAAAACAGAGAAGAGCATCTATAAAATGACTGTTGAGAAAGTCTGCGCTGGTGGAAGTTGGAAGCGTGGATGGGATTAGGCAGCTCCGGGAACAAAGTGCTGGAGTCCAGAGGAACGTCTGCCCCCAACGAGGGCAGGACGGCCTGCATCTGTTAGTTACTCCTCGGTAGGCAGTGTAATCCTCAGAGCAGATATTCAAATATTAATATGAGCCTGAGCCTCATGACTTGGTGATGGCGAGCCAAATCTTCCTGCAGTGCGAAGGCAGACCAGGCTCATGATGGATCCATTCCCTTCCACTGTAGGCACCAAAGCTCAGCTGGAGCTGTTGTATTACTGTACAAGCTCTCTTATAGGTCAAGGGTGTTGGACTTGAAGGCTCTGTCTTGGGAACGCCTTTACTGAAAATGACCACCAACATTGTCTGCTATGACTGATGAAACTAGTATCTCTGAGATGTCTTATATTTCAACAAGAATATCTTTGACTGGCAGTCCCAAATACAGCCAATGGCTGGGTGCTGTTGTTTGGCCAGTGGAAGCTACAGAGCATAATAACAATATATTCTCCTTCTGCCCTTAAATAAAGTCTACAGAGTTCAACAAAATAAAAATATACTGCACTTCATGTATTTGTTTTAGGATTTCACTACAATTGTTAAAATACTGTGGGGCAAGCCAAGAAATAAATAGGGTTTTAAATAACTGTCATGTCTCTTGTTAGTAAGATAACACAACATGCATTTTTTCCTAACCATTTCCAGAGTCCATAAATACTAAAAAATGTGTATTTTTCTCCAAGGAAGTACAGCACAGGACTGTTCAGAGCTGACTGTGTTTGTGTAGTGCACTCCAATAACAAATTAATGGCTTCCCTGGTTTGATGCATAAGAAAGCTTGTTAAATTGCTTAGTTGCGGTACCAAAGATATATTGATCATTTTGCATACATGGAAGTGCTGACTCCACAGCAGAATAGGCAGACACCAGCAAAATGACGCTCTTAATCCTTCTGCCTATACAGTACCTGCTCTGTGAAAAGAAAACTTTGCCTAGTCATTAGTGCTGCAAAACAAGTGTGTTAACGATTATTAAATCAAAACTCCCCAGTCAAACCAGCGATGGTGTTTCACACTGAGTTAGCGTAGGTATAAAGCACTACACAAGCGAAATCTAGAGCAACATCTTCCATGTCTGATAAGTCTGGCACCTTTCACCATCACTAAAATTACCTCCAGCCTCCCACGCACTAAGACAGTGCTTTACAATTAGTTCCACTCGCACTGGTGAGAAAAGTCTCCTGATGATGCTGACAACTGCAGCCGAGTTTATCCTTCAGTATTTACAGAAATGAGGGTCAAATCCTGCCCGCTCCCACCTGCGCAGCCCCAGGGAAAGCCCTTGCTCAGCCCATGCCTTTGGATATTTGGTTTCATGTCCCTTCTGTGGGGACCGTGGTTAAAGGGGAGCTTTACCTTTTCTTTAGGCTGAAGAAATCTGAGACCAAGGGGGTCTGTGGCTTGCTGCGGGGATGGTTATTTCTCAGCTCTGGTGATTAGTTGCAAGAAACGTTTTGAGAGGAGAAAACTGCCAAAAGAGAAAAAGGCTGTGTTAAAGATGATGAACAGAAAGAGAAATTGGGGTAGGGATGGGAAGGCAGAGAGGCAATGTTAGTGAAAAGAAGCTCCTTCAAGGGCTTTATGTACACAGCTCTCACATCCCTCGGTCGGGCATGTCTTTGCGTTTGCATGAGGGATGAAAAGACTTTTTTAGTAAGCAGCTCTGAATTATTGAAGATATCATGGATCAGTATATGCAAAGAGGAAACACAAAAATAGAAAAAGAAAGGAATATCAATATTACATAAGCGATTCAGAAAATCTCAAAAAAATGTCAAAGGGAATAGATGAAGTTAAGACCTGATGAAACAGAGAAACATGCAACTAGAAAAGTTAGAAAAAGGCATCGTATCCTAAAAGCTTGAGACATTAAGAGGCCAGAAAGTATGTTCATAATATAATAATTAAGAATGCAAGAAGACACTATGAATATGAAGCTGTCCTGTAAAGATGGGCAGAATATATAAAATATTTTTATGGTGAACCGCAGGAATTCAAGTTTGCAGTCACCACAAGAGAAGAACAAGTTCAGATAATTGCTCTGTGCAAAACAAAGTGCCTGGAAGTACAGAAGAAGGAAGAAGAAGAAAAACCCCTTAACTGAAAAAAAAACCCCATAACTAGGTGCATTAGCAGAAAAGTCTGAACGAAGATGGAGAGGATGAGATCAAAATGAAATTTCTCAGAAAAAAATCACTCCCTGCACACAGCTTTCTGGTGATCCTGTTTATTTACTAGGCTGACAAAATGATACTGGCCGAGCAGTGGGCCTTGTGGCAGGCATATAAATCAAAGCAAATATTAGGAGTTTAAGTACTGACATAAATCACATAATATATGAGCAGTCGCAGTGGCTATCTTACACTTACCATTTTGCCCATGCACATATAAAGGCATTCAAGTTAACCAGTTTGCTGTGAATTCTAAAGCTTATGTGACTGAGATAAGTCTATTCAGTTTGGTTTGTTGTTTTTGTTGTTTAAAAAACATCAAATTATATGGTAAATCTGTATTATAAACTTTTTTCAATTTTTTGACACCTCCTAGGTGCTCCAAGCACGGGTAAGGATCTCAGTGTGTGAGAACATGCAGAGATAGTTCCTTTCGTCAATGAGTACACTGTAAAATAACTTAATCCACTTACAGAACGTTGATAATTAATAGGAAAAAAAAAAAGATAAGAAATTGTCCACATGCTTTGCTTGCAGTTATTCACTCAGCAAAAAATAAAGCAAGCCCTAGAAAATAGGCGGAGGTGGAGGTCAAGAACACACTAACAAAATATGCTAAAAATTCCTACTAGATCTAAACCAGGCTGAGGTCTACAGCTGGTAAATGGTGAGTATTTAGTGTTTCAGAAAATATGGATAGATAAATTGAAGACTCCCGAGCATTGCTAACACCTTCTCTTTTGCCTGAACCACGCAGTTTGAAGCTGTGTGAAAAGCTCCAGCCCGAACAGAGCACCCGCCTGTGTAAAGGCTCCCTGCGCCGCTGAAATGAGCAGGGCTGAATATCAAAGCTATTAATCTGGCAAGACAAAAGCAGACAGCCCTCACAGATAGGAGGGTGACTCACGAAACAGGCAGCGCAAAGCCATAACAGGTGACCGCTGCCTGTCCCACCGTGGACAAGGACGACCCAGCAACGCAAAAAGCAGCTCTTGAGCTGCTATAGTTTATCAGCTAGCATTTTACAGTACGTTGGCCATTTCAGGTTCCCTTCAGACACGATGATCCAAACTGCAGTGATTCAGAGTGTGTCATCTGGCCATTTGCGACATGAGGTCAGCAACCTCCCGGAGCGAGGTGGAGAAAAGCCCCAGGCGGGATAAACCGTTTCTCTCCAGTTTCAAGGTACCGGTGTCCATCGCAGCTGTGCTTTGCAACAGTAAGAGCTGGAAAACATGGACTCCTGCCACATCTCTGCTCAGTAGTTTTAGACTTTAAAATCTATTTCAGGTGGAAAAAGTATAGAGAAAGCAGCATTCAGTGCGCTCTCATTTCAAGCTGTGAGCTGGAAAAGGTATTGGATTCTGTAAGAAAAAAAATATTGGAAATCTTCTGCAGCGTATTGATAAATCTCTCAAGGAAGAAAACGCATTTGCAAAACCATGTGTCAAATGAATCACCTCTATCTACTATGTTATCAGTTTAACAGGTTAAGAAGAAATGGTTTTCCCTTATAGCAAATAGTTGTTTAACCCTGGTAGATTTTAATTATCGAACGCTTGCAACAGCCTATCTTTAATTAAAGCTTTTGTTGGCTTCCCTGGATTTCAGGTGAGGTTGTGCATTTGTAATTTCTGTGGTGTGGGAAAGACAGCCAATTTTTCATTCCTTGAAAGCAGTTATGGTTTCTTTGGCTATAATACACTTGTATACCAATGTTCCATGTTTTATTTCCACTGTCTTTCTGTGGTAAACAATATCCTGTGCTAGCGATTCATGGCACTTAAACTCATCAACTTGATATAATTTAAGTTCTGATAACTTATTAGTAAGAAGTTTTGTTTGTGTTTTTCTTTTTTTTTTTCCTAAAAGAGAAAATAAACCATAGAAGACATTACTAAGACGTATCAAATGCACATTTACCTCTGTATGAGAGAATAGCTATTAAACCCAAGATAAACTGAAATGCTAGAACAGATGTCATGATGGATGTAACTGCATTCTCAGGTGGATTAGTGTGGAGCCGCAGTGTGAACTTCTGGCAAATTAGAAGGCTCCTGAGTTTGTAATCCCCGGCAGCAGGAAGATCGGTAGAGCTAATCTTGTCCGTCTGATCTATCTGTTTTGGTTTGGATGTGTGAGTTAATCTGCTCTAAATTCTGCTCTCAAACCTAAACACACATCCCCTGCCGAAGGCAGCAGGACTTGTGCTCAGGTATGGTCCTGAAGAAGACCATTCTGTAATTTTAATGTATGAGAAATCCTGTTTTTTAAATACGCTGCTAAGTGTTTCCTTGAGTCCTGGAACGTCAGTTGCTGAAGGGCCTGTGCAGAGGATGGCTTTTTGCTCAGTGAAACAAGATGAGACCTGAGTGAAGGCCTTTTTTGGCATTGAGCAGTGGCTCTCAAGCCGCTCTGCCACCGCTCTCCACAGAGACGCTCCTGCAGCTGTAGTCCGTGCGTTAGCGTAGTCAACAACAGATTAAACACCAAAAGGTGATCTTACAAAGTGATTTTGTTGCCACTGATATCAGCTCTTCTTGCCTGTTGCAGCGCAATGGACTTGATGTCTTACCTGTGCCAAGGCTAGTTAGTCAGCTTTCTATTGGATAAGACAGCTTGGTTTCAATTACAGATTTGAAATCTTTGCAGACCAATTTAAGCTGTTCGGTTTCTTCTGTGAAGAATTAAAACACCCTTATGGTGTAAAACACTGCGCTGAATTTTGGAAAACTTACTCATTTACTGTCATCATCTTTGCAGTCTTAAATAAAATAGATTACTGGCAGTATGTGACAATCTGTCATGTATTTTAGCTCATGGGGATTCTCCGATTTCATTTGAGTCTTCTTTTTACTGATTTCAGCAGCTGCAAATACTTTTAAGGAAGGCAAGAGGAAGGGAAGGCAATAAAAGGATGTGAGTTGAAAGAAGAAGTGGGATTGGGTATAGAAAAGAGAATAAAGTAGAGAAAGAGGAGGAGAAGAAAGGAGATTTTGAGGTTCATGAAAGGAACACGGGAGAAAGCAGAGAGTGAAACAGATCATGTGTCACCTCTCTCTAAATCTTTTTTTCCTATTTTGTCTTCTCCAAGTAAGCCAGGAATGATCTTAAAAGCAGTGTCCAAAATTCAGATGCCTGGTTTTGACCCATTTCTCTTTAAAGGGAGCTGCAGGCACTCCGAAGTACTCAAGTCTGGCCATACTCCGCATCTGGAATTTTTTGGAAGATGTCAGAGAGTAGTTTTGCAGCAGCAATGAAGGTGACCATGTGTATCCTGGTCACACTCCCCACAAGGAATCCTGTAATTCATTCCCTGCCAGTCCTTCACGCTTTGATACTTGTCTGCTGGACTGTGCACTAGGAAAGGCATTCTGCAGGTGCTATGGGACTTTGCTCGGGAGCAAATATTTATACAGGAGTGATAGATAGCGTGTGTTTTCAGCGTGAGTAGCAGGAGTGCATTTAACTCCATGTGTAATAGGGATGAATGTGTTCCAAGTGCACGTCTGTATTTATATCCCTCTAAATTCCTGTGCAAATTAGAAAGTCTCTGCTGCAATATCCTTATCCCATGCAATCCTTCCTGTTACCATCGACACAGGGAGAAGCTGAGAACAGGATGTACTTCCCTTCATGCTTTATCGGTATTTTCCTGCAGTCATCAAGTAGCTTGTTATCAAAAGCCGCATCACTATCCCGTTCCTTTTCAGTCCAACAAGGACAAGAATAGAGTGAGAAATTAAACCGGGATCCCCGAAGAGGAACACCAGCTGAGAAATATATTCTTAATGTGTTTATAAACCACATGAATGATTTGTATGGTGGAATATATGTACTATCATGTTTCGATAGGCCTTTTGGCTAACATAACCTGTGGGTGTTCCTCTTCATGTCACAGGAAGGCATTTTTTCAGGAAAGCTCACCAATAGATAAAACCTGATTGTGGCAAATAATTTGGCATAGCTTCTCTTCAGCAAATGGGTTCCTCTGACAGTATCTGAATTAGTTCCAGCTCTGGCAAGTACTTGACAAACAGAGCCCAGTACTGTAGCTCTGTGTTGATATTGTTTATTCATTATTTGAGTAGGGTAGATAAGGCCCTAAGGGCCTGATCCAAAGCCCACAGAAGTCACTGAAAAGACTCCACAAGCCTTTTTAGTCACTGGAATCCTCTATTCTGTGTTTCAGAGTTTGGAGACCTGTGCCAGGAACTTCATCAATAACTGAAAGGCTGGAAGAAAAGCAAAGAGCAAACTTCAGGACAGGCAGAAAGAAGGGAAGGAGAATGAAAACATCCAATAAATTCTCAGCAGAGACAAAATGTCTCTACGTAGCTTTTGTAGACAAAGATTGAAAAGATAGGTAACCTCTGGTATTTTCAGGAAAGCACCAAGTTCCTAAAAGCCTTAAGACAAGATTAAAATGAACATCCTAGGGTCTCAAAATCATCTACTCTACAAGTACCCTGTAGTTCAGTCCTCTGTAAATTAACCACATTCACCTTGATTTCTTGTGGTGGTCATAAATCCTTCAAGTTCTACTATTTTTAAGAGCATTATTTTTACAGTTTTTAATGATAATTGCTGGTAAGTGAAAAGTTGCTAAAAGCTTACTTTTACTAATGATAACTTCATGTGTTTGTGTTCGATATTATAGGGAGAGCCAGCAATGATCCCTCTACTTAATTTATCTAGTACTTTCCATGCTGAAAAGTACTGCAATTATTTTTCAATTTGGTAGATATTGTTGGGAAACTGATGACTGCAGTTGTCCTATGAAATTGGTCAGGAATAAAATTCCAAATCTGTAAAAGTGCTTTTTCTTTGTCCTGTGAAATTCCACTGGGATTTTCTGGTCTCAGCTGCTGACATTCACTATTCCCCTTCTTCCTTTTGCTTTCCTCTGGAAAAACGTTGTCAGCTTGCTGAAACTATAACTGGTGGCGGACTTTGGGGATAACTGGGCTCACATCCCCAAAGCAAAGGCATCGGTCACACTGGCGTGGCTGGGGTCTGCAGAGCAGCTTCAGTGGAAAGGCATGGGAGAAGGTGGCAGATCATTCTCCTCCCAGCACAATCCCCACGGTGGCTCTCGGTCACAGTGGGCACAAAGCTACAGATTCCCAACAACCCTAAGGGCAAATAAAGAACCGCCAACTCCAACGTCTGACGTTTTGCAATACTGCGACATTCAGAACTTTACCTAGGTCATTATGTGAATATAATTCTATTCAGCCCATAGCATAAATACAGTATGTGGTATGAGAGCTGGGTAAAGCTATTTGCGTACATGGTTTCCTTACAGCAATTCATAGCTCTGGGTATAGGTCCGTAGCACCCTTAGTGTACATGAAGACTGTTCAGGTATCTCCCGGCAATGTCCCCTTCTGTGCTCTGGATGCCCCCATTATCTTCACTCCTTCCATGTAGGTCATGGTTTTTGCTTTTTAGACCTCTAACGATTCTGCTTCCTTTCCTGTGGATTGTCTCCAAGTGCCAACACCAAAAAATGCCTCGATATTCCTGCTCAGGCCTTCCCAGTTCTCAGCACAATGAAGCCGTTACTTGATATACCTTAGAGAAAGCGCTCCCATTTAAACAGTTTGATGATGGCTGGAAACCACCAGAGAATCATTAAGAAAACTATTAAAAATCCTTGAACATAATTCTTTTAAAAAGCAGCATAAGACCAGTAGAGATACAGACAAAAAAGTAATAAATTCACCTATACTCATTCTTTAATCCTAACCACCTTTTCACTACCTGAAGTTGCTTGAGGCACAGGTTGGAGCCCCTGGAAAGGACTACAGTCTTGTGGCTTTTCCGCAAAATTATGGATTCTTCTTTGCTACAATTTCTTCCTTCTATTATACCTCAAAGAAAGTTCTTCTTGTCTTCTCAAACTTTGTGCATCTGCATCTCCTAAGTCTTACATTAACACCTGAGTGATTCTGTAATTACTTTTTAATGATTTGAGGAATTTCCATTCCCCAAATCCCAGCGTCTTTCAGAAGTTGTAGAAAATAATTTTTTATTCAGCCTCATTTTTTTTTCCAGGCCAGAGCTAGCCACAATTACTTAATAAGCTTTAATGATTGTCTCATTCATAAAACAAGACGTTAGGAACCATTGCCTTGCTCCTTTGTGGAAGCACTTTGTGGAAGTACGTAGGAAAAAATCACAAAATATAACTTTTTTAAAAAACTTTAAGTCTTTGAGGAATACTATTACTCTTCAGTTTGACATTGGTCTTTCCACAGTTCTGAATGAACTCTACCTGGCTTAAGGAAACGTCTATACTTAAACACCGAATCAGTGTTCTCTTGTCAGACCCAGGAACGTCCGTATGCCATGAACAGCCTACTAAACCTGACCACATACAGAATTATTCCAGAAGAAAATATTTGACATAAAATATAAAGGCAGGGTAAGCTGTGAAACAGCTCTGGAAATCAGCAATGTTCCACTGCCTGAATAGTTTTAACATTCAAATAAAACTGACTTTTGGTAATCTGCATTGAGCTGCAATATTCTCCATCTTGGCATGTTCGCAGTGTCTACGCGGGGGATTTCGACCTGGTGGCCATTTTGAACAGAACTTGAATATTAATCATTAGTAATTGTGAGCTCTGATTCTCTCCATCCCAGGCTCCATCTCCTGCTTCTTCCTGCCAGACAGCTAATTGCCTCTTCATGGAAATCTTCCAACAATGTACTGGTTAATAAATGAATTGTCAGGTTCTATGGTATATTAGCCCAGAAAAGCGCAACATCCAGGACTATATATATGCCACCTGTATTGCAACATGGTTTCCGCTCATTAAGTACATGGAAAGTAGTTGTAATTTTTGTAAACTAGCAACTCTCGCCAATTTTTCTCATGATTAGTATAATCCTTTTCTCATAATCTCTTATAATAATGTTTTATACTTCATTTATCTTACATAATTAGACTTTGGACACTCTCGCAGCCTTGTTACTTTGGTTTGTTAAAGCTCATTCTCCCTTCTAAGACATCAACAAACACTACACTTGGTAAATTGCATTCAAAATGTTTTCAGAATGATGTATGTATAACTTTTGTGTGTCTAACTAGTGGGAAAGGAACTCAAATCTCAGGGATCCTCGTTCCTGTTAGTACTATTGCTATTCATGCATGAGTCTTTAAGTCTTGGCCTTAAATCAGATCCCAGGATAAACTTGTTTTCTTTGTACTTCACTACTGAAGTTTCCCGTTTTACACATTTAATAGAAAAACTATCAATATTTCTTTCTAAACTGTTTTATGGGTTTTTTTTTCCAGGAGACTGCTAGAACAGCTAGGAAAACTGCCAAGAAACTTGCTAGAGACAATAAGAGGAGGAATTAAATCACATAAAAACATGAAAAACCTGTAGCGGTGTCTGACCAGTGAAATAATTACTGTCGACCAGCAACTGCACCTAATAATAAGTTTTATCGCAGTGTGGTAAAGTTCCTGATATGCAACATTATGTTTCAGCAGATAAATGCGAATGACAACTGAAGTATAATGTTGAACATTACAAAGTCTTTGCTGCTGTAAAATTGCTTGTTAAAGACAGTCTTGGAAGAGACTCTATTGACTTCACATTTCTACAGATGTTTCTGCAAGTTTCTCAGGTGATGTCTCTTAAACCAAGGATTTATACCTCTTTCATCCCCTCAATACGCTCCCAGCAGCTCTTATGATCACCTAGAAAGTACAGAAACAGCACGTTAATGGAAATTTTCAATATTTTCCAATAGTAAATTTGATGATCTATGGCAATAAAAACGTGGAGTGTGCTCAGTCATGAGCTGTAAACTGTTTACTCACATTTTATTTCATTTCTGCCTTTCTGAACTCCTGCAATCTGCCTTTATTCCACACAAGTGAACACTGGGGATATAATAAAATATTATAACATGGTAGGTGTGCCTGTTTCCTGCTTTAACAGGCAGATGTACTGTTTCTCATTTAGAATTCAGATCCCCGTCGATATTATTAGTTCAGATAACTCAGGCGGGTAGTGGTAATAAAATTAACATCTAAGCTTTGAATTATCTGTAGGTCAAGGGATGGACTGTTCGAGCTTGTGAGTGTCCCAAAGCTTTCCAAAACTGCAATGAGTAAAAAAAGTTCTATGGATTTCAGTGAAATTGGACCAGATGTTCATGGGACCAAACTAATATAAACTGACTCCTCCATTTTCTTCACTGGAAACTGATAACTAGAATGCAAAAGGTTAGGGATGCCATTCTCACCTCACCCTTGACTTAACTGGGCAATAATTTCACTTTTGATGTTTTAAGAATATCATTAATTCTGCTCCTTAACTGTGTACCTACTGAACCGCAGATAGCTTTGCCATTTGTACCAGGTTTGAAGTTATTAAAGTTACTAATACTATTACTAAGGGAACAAGAGTTGACATTGCATGCTACGAAGCTTACTTGAACTTCATGTCTCCAGTACTGTGTATAAATTCAGAAAAAGAAAAAAAAAGCAAGCTGCTTTTTTGCCCCCTGCCTTCCTGTCCTCCAAACGCTGTCTTCACTCTGCAGTTAATTTGAATTGTTTCACCATTTCTACCCAAAAGAAATATGTTGTTAGGCCACACTGAACGTTCAGTGAACTGTGCAAACTCCATTGTCCTCAGTGAAACCCATGAAAAAACGTGAGCGGTATCTGTAAACCCCTTTGACTTGTGATGGCTTTGAGCCGGAGATTGCTCAGCAGTTCCCTTGATGCCGATGTCACTGATGATGCGCCCCCTCCGTGCTGGTTCTGGTGCGTTACCAGGGACCCAAAGGACCATGAAGACCATCTGTTTTCGGCTGCCTACGGTGGCCCTCCCCAAACACCAGGAGAAAGCTTCTGTTTCCATCAGCGGACATTCCCTATGGTTCAATGCCCTCCTTCCCCCGTACTCACACGTGTGAGGAAGAGCGGCAGCATCTTCCCGTCCCTCCCCAGAGTGCACCAACCGGGTGGGGGGCGAGGGTTTTGCGGGGCTCCTTGTGCCGGGTCGACCCCGGATCTGCGGCCAGGGGGCCCCGGCAGGGCACAGCGAGGCGGAGCCGCCGCAACCACCGGTGGCTGGGTCCGGGCACCCCCCCGGGGGCTCAGTCCGGCCAACCCCCCCACCCAGCCCGGCTCCGACCGAGCGGCGGGCGGGTCGTGCTGTCGCCGTGCCCGCTCCCCGGCAGGGCCGCCCGGCGCCCCCCAGCCCCGTGC
>VYZM01007347.1:18574-62876 GCA_013398915.1 Dromas ardeola
CTCCTTTTTTTTTTTCCTGCACCTCCCCACCTCTCCCCCCCCACCCCGCACTTTCTTCTTGTTGCCGCAAACTTGTTTTTAATCAATTGGTTTGCTGGGACAATGTGACCGTCGTGGGCTGAGAACGCCAGCAGCGCTCTTCCCCTTCCCTCTACCTGATCCATCCCAGCAGCCCAGTGCGCTTTTTTCCCTTGGCCCGTTCTGACACCCTTTACGGTCTCGAACCTGGAAGTTTTGTTTTGGCAAGTGCTGACTGACAGGCTGTCTGAAATCTGCAGCAGAAGGAATAGCGTGAACAGTGTATTGATTGGTTTGATGTGATTCCCAGGAACGTTTTTAAGATCAGTTTTCTCAGAATTCCAGTTCTGCGAGGGGAAAAGTAACTTGAGGTTCCTGTTACCTCCTCACTTGATTCCCGAAGAACATGGTTTTGCAGAGGACAAAAGCTTTTCTGTGTATTTTTATTATTCCTCTTGTAACATGATTGTGATTCTGGCTGGAAAAAGAGTAAAATGATTCACTAGGATATGGCCCTGGCTGCCTACCAGCTGTTATTTATATAATGCATATGGTCATCTTCCTGCACATAGGAGACAGTGGCCAAAAGTGCCTTTCTGGTGACGGTAAACCAGTGGGTAGTAAAGTGTGTCCCTTGGGGGGGCACTGGGTTCCTCATCCAGCCATTCAGACAAGAAGCGTTTGCAAAATTCGTTTGTCAGTGTTACAGCGTTGATAAAATTAATTATTTTGATGTGTTGTTCCAAAACTGTGGCCCTGAGTAACTGGTGTGGCACTGGACTGCGTCCTGGTTTCCTACTGTTAAATTGCATTAAGGGGTGGCAATTATGTTCTGCAGTGTAATGTTAAGCCTGGAAGTGACTGCAGTAGTGAGCACAGGAGAAACACATGCCAGTCACCAGGAAAAGGTGATTGCAAATGGTGTGGGTTTGTTCAGGAAAGAAGTCGCCCACCTGCGGAAACATGAAAGATTGAAAACGTAACTCTTCTTCAAACTCGCTAAAAAGACAGTTTGCAGAGGTGGAGCCAGGCTTTGACTGGCTGCTAGTCCCCAGAGCTCCTGATCTTGAGTTTAAAATGACACAGTGGTTTTATTTATTAGTATTTATATGGTGGTTATGCTATATGCCACTGGTATGGACTTGAGGTAGCTGTAATTACTGAGATTGTTTCTATTATATGGAAATACTGTGGTTGAAAACACGGTAGCAGAGTGCACAGGCTTTCTCTGGGTGTTTTATACACTAACTGTCAAACCTTACTTTTAACTTAAATTCGCTGAAGATTCTCTGTGGTGATGTTTAGGTGGATCCTCAGTGTCTAAGTGTATAGTGCTGTTTGCTGTGCTTGCTGTAGAGTAACATAGTAATTTTATGGTTTCGATGGCAGAATTTCATAGGTGACTGTCTCTTTATAGGAGTTAGGTGTTTTTTTTCTATGCTAGTGTAGCAAATCAGCAAATTGTCACTTCAGAAAGAAACAAGAGAGGGGACAAAGTAATTCCTAAACTGAGAGGATGAAAGTATATGTGCACATATGAATGTATGACCTGGCAGCTGGTATCAAGCTGACGCCAAAATCTACTTCACCACCACTGTGCTGTTATGGCAAAAAGCGTATCGGGTGGAAGATCATTCAAAATATTTGAATTAAGTTTATGGTTTTCATACTTAGAGGAAAACCAGCATTTCTCATCCTGCAAAAATGTGTGTGTCCGCTGTATGCAACGGTTCCTTCAGGAGAACTGCTTGAAGCCTCTGAGCACTGAGCTGTCAGCCCTTCTCGGATTCCCTCCCGCTTTGTCATGGTTTCCAGGTTGTGATTAGGAATAAGCGATCTGCGCGGCGAGCGCTTCTGACCCACCCCTGCAGTCGTGGCGAGGCAGCCTGGCATCACGCTGGAGGAGTGCCAGGAGCCTGTAACTGCACATTTTGGACCTCATCTTGAATTCTTCTGACTTAGTATTATTTAGGTTGAGTAGATGTGGTGAGAATGAAAAAAATACGGAAAATAATCCGGATAATAGTAAGGTTCTCCACTCTGTAAAATTTTAAGACTTAAAAAGCATATGGATAACACACCTGGTTATGGCAGTTAGTTCTGGATGCAATTGTCTTTGATTAGGATTTGTACATCTCAAAAAATTCATCATGGATTAACACTGCTGGCAATACTAAACCTTTAAGTGTGGAATAAGTTATTACTGTGACAGGCTGTGCTTGAAGGTTGGTCTGTGTAGCCTGTGTAGGAAATCTTTCTGTTCCTTTGCTTTTATTCCAAAAGAAGCTTTGGGTCTGAAATGTGATCTTTTTTTCTGCAAGTTGTGTTTGTGGTGAACGAACAAGCGAATGATAAGAGAGGTTTGAAAAGTCCACCTTGTCCAGGGCAACTGGAGCCAGGAAAAATAGATCCCACTTATTGAGCCCTTGTTTGCGCGGTGGCACACTGGTGATGCTCTGCCTGTGTGGCCAGACCGGCGCAGCCTCTGGCACCATTTCTGGGTTAAACGAGCGCAGTTTGGGCAGCGGGCCTGAGAAATGGTGTGTTTTCCAAACCCTGCTCGTTGGGGGCTTTGCAGGTTGTGTGTTGATGTAGTTCTACTCGTGGCTTCCTAGCAATTAGTTTAGTGATTAAAAAATGCTGTCAAGAAAGTAAGAGGGAATTTGAGGAGGGGAAGTCAGCCACACCTGACTGGTTTAGTGTCACTGGTAAGAGATGGTGGCCTGCCCCAAAAGGGAGCAGACAGACAGGCAGCTGAGATGGAACATGTTTATCAAATGGTTGACTGTGGCCTTGTTTTAAAATGTGGAAAATCAAAACTAAAAATGATGTATCAAGTAACCTTTTACCAAAGAGAAATAATTGCTCGTCCTTTAGCTTTGGTTTGATCTAGTTGTAGCCAGAGATGTTTCTGACTTTTCTTGGTGACTTTCAACTCTCACCATAATCTTTGGGTGCATTGGGTCTTTTGGTACGTCGTAAGTGTTTCACCTTTTATCTTCTTTTTCTTGCAAATATAAATAAATATGCATAAGTAATGGTTAGATATAATATGTGGGGTTTTTTTTTAATTTTTTAGCATTACTATGTTGTCTTTGTGTGAGGTAAATGAGCAAGGTAAGCAAGAATATGAAATAGGAATTAACAGATTTACAGGAGTTGTTCAGTCTTATGTTCAATCCCCACAGTAATCGTTCATCTCTTTGTGATAGTTCAGTCTGATGTCCTGCATATCACGAACTTGTAGTGATGTTCGTAGACCTTGTGTATAACCCTGATTTTCTAGTTAAAATAAGTAAATTAACAGTTTTCCTGCTGAATCAAAAAGATTTTAGGAGGAGTCTTTTGAGACACCTTTCCCCTCCCTCTCACCAAGTGCTGTGGGAGATGAAGTGTTCAGGGGTTTGGATGTTGTATGGAATAATGCTTGAATTGTTAATTTAAAGACTGTGGTACGTCAATATTTGTGAAAAGAAATTGTAGTCTGCTCTTTGATAGTGTTTGAAGGTGGTTGCTGATAAGAGAGCAGAATCAGGTGAAAGTTGGCTGTGTAAGCAAATGTAACAGGTGTCAAATGACCATATTCTCACTTAATTTGTGCATAGGAAGCTCTGGCCACCCAGAGCTTAAAGCTCCAACGCTTTGGTAGGTCTGACATTCATTGGCAGGGAAGTGTGAGAGAGAGGGGAAGGTTGTAGTCTTGGTGAATGTGTTAAGCTTTTTTTTTTTTCCCAGTTTTGTTGTTTGTTTTTTTTTTTTTTTTCCCAGTGCCAACTAACTGGGATTTCTCGGATTATTTGCATAAAAGTCAGCTCCCAGACAGCAGGTTGTCTTCAGGTACACAACGGCGACTTTGATGCTTTTTATGTTCTGCAGAGCAAATGGTTTCACAGCTGCTCGTGAGTGTGTCACCGGGGCATCATTTATAGGTCCTAATACACAGGGATGGGTTGGTACGAAAAATCTGCCAATTTTACTTGGGTTTTGTATTGGTTTGGGCACATTCCCTGCTTGAGTCTGGTGGCTGGGTTTTGGGCACAGGCTTGGCTGGCTCCTCCACGGTGCCCATGCAGAGACCCCTTCGGAATTGTAATGAAAACACTCATGGGCAATAGTGCAGAAGTGTAGCAAAAAAAAATTTTTTTTTTTTTTTTTTAGGATTAGATTTTGTTTTGATATCTGCATAAATCTTGAGCCTGTTTTAAGTAGAAGGAGGTCTTACAGACTGTTTTCAGAATGTGCAGGAACCTTCTCCACCCCAAAAAGGAACCATAAACCCCCCAAATCCCTCTCACTCCTGCTCAGTTGACTGTCGGTTTACTGGTAGCTGACACTACCAGGATGAAGTCTCTGGGCTCTGTGTTTAGTATCGGCTGGGCAGTGTTTCAGTGATTTACCTGAGCTCAGCCAGGGGAGCCCAGAGTCCCTGGGCTGCTGGTACTTTTCTCAAGCCGGCTGTTGACCTCTTTGCTGATGCTGAGCTCCCAGCAGCGGCAGTGAAACCCAGCTGCCTGGCAATGTCACCCTGCTGTGGCTCGCTGAAAGCAACGAACAGCAGTGGAGCGCTGCTAATTTAAGGAAGGAAAGTACTAAAATGGGTCACCGTCGCTTCGTGTTTAGAAAGCTGTTGTGTGATGCTGCAGGTTTGGGAGTTGATGGTGGAAACACAAGGCTACATCTTGCAGGTAGCAACTTAATTCCTTCCACTCATTACAGAAAACTTACTTTTAACCACTTCTCACCAACTCCCCCTGTGTTTTCAGCCGAATGAGTGTTTTCCTGTCATTCTACGCCTCTGAATACCGGTGACTCATGTGTTTCAGGGTGAAGGTGGGAATGAACCTTTGGATGGAGCGTGGCAGTGGCCGCAGAGGTCTCCTGCACGGGGGCTTTGCTGTTGAGCAACACTGTGCCCGAGGGGACCTGTGGCTCGGGAGGTGGGGACCTGCAGGAGCTCTGCCGTGCCCTGGGCAGGGCTTTGCCACAGCCTCTCCGCCAGGTCTTGCCCGTGTTCAGCCATCCATGGTACGGAGGAGAAGGCTTCTCTTCGGGAGGCCCAAGAGCCACGCTGGGGCTGTATACCTGTTACCTCAGCAAGCAGGGTAAATGCTTTTCGAATTACCCAAGGCTAATATGGAGGAAGACTGAATTCTGTAATGCTTGTTAAGAGGGGCATAAGAAGTGGACAGCAAGCAAGTCCTTCAGCTTTGAAGGTGTGTTTCAGTAGAGGGTATGTGTGGTACTGCTGTGGTTGGCCGATGCGCACAGTCCCTATCTTTAGCTAGATGGGACACATCATTGCTTTCGGTTTGGCATTATGTCATTTCTCAGTATTTCAGCGTTACTTAACGGTGATCGAAGTGAAGTGTTTGTGGAAGAGTGGCTTGAGAGTGATTTCTCTTTGAGCAAACGCAGGGCTTGGCTGCTGTGAGCAATTCCTGTAGCTCTGAGGGGACGATTGTGGAGGAGCCTGTGAAGGTGCTCAGCCCATCAGGAGAACAGGTCCCGCAGGCAATTTGGGGTTTAGGGAGTTGCCAGCCTTTTTTCTCCTGGGCGATAGCCTTCCACCAGTGGAAAACTGTCTGATTCTCATAGCTTTTTACACTTAAACTTCAGTTATAACGGTCACAGATGTTTTAGTTCTGTTATAAAAACACCACTGGAAGTAACACTTTCTCAGTTGTACCGGACTATGACATCTTTTGGTCGTGGCACATTTAATCTGGTGAAATAAAATGGAGTAAATGGGGGAGAAACGCTGGTGATGTTAGTTATACAGAATACGGTTCATGTAGCTTTAAAACAATTTCCTGGTTCTTCAAAGGAAAACAAACCTTTTCATCCAAATATAAATTGAATGGATAAAACATGCAACAATGCTGAACCAGTGCTTATGTATATTGAAAATAAAGTGGAATTCTTCTAACATCAATCCAGAGTATAGCACAGATGTTCTCACTCAGAAATATTTTGTGAGCAGTAAGAAAATAAAAAGTGGAGCAAAAAGTATTAAAAAATTCTGCAAGATACTCTAGGGCATCTGGGCTTTTTCCCCTCCTCCCTTCCTTTTTAATGTACATTATATATTTTCCTTGTTTCTTTGAGGTCATTTTACTGTAATGCTCAGCAAGTCTGGTACTGGAAGACAGATAAAAAACCACCAAAAAAACCAAACTGCCTTTGAGCTAAGTTACATAATCTGGTGGTGCTGTTTAGAAAAAATGAGAAAGAAAAAAGAATACAGCAGCACAGATGTACTTAATATTTGTTAAAATGACTAATATTGACAGTGAAAGGGAAATAAGTCAAATTCTAAATTGAGGAAAAAATAATTTTAAATTAACAGTGATCATTAGGGCCTTTTTGTTTTTGAGATAATGACATTAATTTTACTTGTTACAATACTTTAGCATTATCAGTTTTTTTCCTACTGGTAGCCTTAGTTATTTTCTCAAATTGGTTCCTGATATTTGTTAAATCAGAAAGAATTTTAATAACTCTTTTGTTGCAGTATTTGCTGTTGCTCTTTTTGAGTCATGTAGCAGGTACATGACAGTAACTTATTTCGTACTTCAGTTTCTTCTTGTAAAGTGATACACATTAATAACCTATTTAGTCCCAAACAAAAGGAGAAATGTATTCCTACTAAAAGCTCTCGGACTGCATCCCGCATGCTATGTCTCAGGGCTGGGATCTCCAGTGGAGGGGTAATAAAGAGTAAATAAAGGCCAAGTGTCTTTCTGTGCGAGGGGGTGCGACTCTTGCTGCCCAGGAGCGGGGATGAACATCCCACGCAACTGGGCCCTGGGATGCTGCTGTGGTCCTGCCAGGCACCGAGCTCTGGTGCTGGAGCAAGTTGCCTGGTGTCGCCTCCTGGGTCGTTGTATCTCCAGCTCGTCAGGACTTCTGTGGCAACAGAGGCAAGGCTGGCAGAAGGGAAATGACTGTGGTCTTCCATAGGGGAGGAAATAAGGATGGGATGTCCTCGGATACTGGCGAAAGGAAACGCTTTTGGGGTAATAATAAATGGATGTAACTCCTGGTGCCTTTTCTTTCACATGAGAGGGAAACAGGAGTTTGCATGGAAGCAAGACGGTAATGGAGTAAATTAAGTACTGACAAATATAAAGAGCTGAAGTTGGGAAGAAGCTGGTTAACTTGGTGCCCTGGAGGTAAGTGGTCAATTTAGGAAGAGGATGAAAAGTTGACCTCAGTGGTACAACAGATGTCACCTAAAAGGCTTTCTTTAAAAAAAAAAACAAACCAACCCCTGTGGAATTTATTATAGGAAGCTTCCATTTTGGGCAATAAGCTTAGTGAAAGTAGTGAATCTCTGATTTGGTAGGGAAAATAGACACTATTTTGGAAAAGCGATGTCACATTTTTGGATGTACTTTCCACATTCTCTCACGCTCAGATGATGCTGATGCAGCGAGATTTTGAATCCTTTGCAGGAGGAGCGAGCTGGTACATCGTTAGCAGTTTTCTTTTTAAGTGGTCACATTTATAGGATTTTTGTTCCGGGTGTGCATGTCTTTACAGACTCAGAATGGCAATTTAAAATGTTTTTGGTGTTCTTGTTGTATTACTAATAGGAGGAAAAAAAAGTTATGTGGGTATAAAATGTTTTAAATGGAGATAGGACTTTTGGGAGTGCCTGTATGTTTGTGTGCGCACCCACTTAGGTGTTTTCGTTTGTTTGAAGAAATGTAGCCACACTTACTAAATGAAAAAGTAGTTTCACCTTACCCCATCTTTTTTGCATGTGCTTTCAAAGTTGTTGAGTTACTCTATCTTCCCCCTAGGCAAAGGCCACATAATGTTTTTTTCTTCTCTATTAAATGTCAGAAGCAATATCCTACTTGTGAGAAACTTGCAGAGATACACCTCTTTGTGCATATAATGAGAAGAATGACTTTGTTCCAAGTTCTCAGAGTCCTTCTGAACAGGAAGGAACAGGAGCAGAGTTTCATGAAATACAGAAAAAAAAAATACTTCTAGGGATGCTGGAGTGTCTCTGAGACCAAGTAGCCTGAAAGTTTTGTTGCTATAACAACTTAAACGTGAGTAAAAAAAAAAAAAAAAAAAAAAGGAAGAATAAATTGGAAGCTTCAGAACCTTTAGCTTCTTTAATAAACCGCTAAGTGGAATAACAAGGCTTGATTTAATTTGGTCTCTCCAAGAACCTGTTGTACCAAACGTTATTTGCATTTTTTTAAGTGCGCATTTGTTTGTGCTGTCAGTTTTTTGCCCTCTGCCTTCCTGTGAAGACTGCTTGCCCGCAGCTGCAAGCGCTGGGAAAGCGGCCAGCTACCAAGTACCAAAAGAAGAGTAATTCAGGCATCTGGGCTGTGGTGGCCAGCCTGCAGTGGCCAGCTGTTCCTGGTGAACAAGCCTCTGGCTTCAGCGCTGCATGCAGCCTCTGAAGATGAAGAGGGAAAGCGTTTCACCCCCTCCCTTGAATCTGGCTCTGTCTTTCGGCAGTACCAGGCTGCTGGAAGACCTCAGCACAAGAGGCTCCTCTGCTGTCCTCACTGAGTCAGTCAGAGTCCTGTCTTCTGGGCATGGTGCAACTTCACAGCATTGTTTCCAAATCCGATATTGAACATTTTTTTCTGGCATTAAGAATACTAATTTGAGAAGATAGGTTTGATGTTTTCTGCCCTCACTGAGTTTCCTTAACAGCAGCTTTTATTGCTGTTTCCAGTTTTTATTCAAATGAAAAATAGCACAAATAAATGTGGTCTGTAATCATTCTGGAAAATTTGAAGTCTGAACTAAGAAATTGCAAGAAAAACTGGACTGGGTGAAGTAAGAGCTTTTAAATTTGGAGTTGTCTGTTAGCGTAGGCTCTGTGTTGCAAAACAGCCAGTGAACGTGGTTTTAAATGTTTATAACTGTGTGTATGCAAAATATTTGTGTTGTAGAATGGTTTGGATTGGAAGGGACCCTAAAGATCATCTAGTTCCACCCCCCCTGCCATGGGCAGGGACACCTCCCACTAGACCAGGCTGCTCAAAGCCCCGTCCAGCCTGGCCTTGAACACTTCCAGGGATGGGGCATCCACAGCTTCCCTGGGCAACCTGTTCCAGTGCCTCACCACCCTCACAGTAAACAATTTCTTCCGAATATCTCATCTAAATCTCCCCTCTTTCAGTGTAAAACCATTACCCCTCGTCCTATCGCTCCACTCGCTATGTATGTCTAAGTGCTGCCATTTGTTTGAAGAGAAAACCTTCTATGTTTTCTAGAATTAGCTAACCTAGTCTAAAAAGAAAATGTTATACTCTCTATGTAAAACAATGTATTTAACTTGTGGTTATATTGGGCAATGGAGTCATCTCACCCCATGCACAGCAATCACTCAAGAACATAATGCTTTCGTAAACTAAAACCAGATGTTAATATGCGTGAAATGTTATTATAATCAGTGTCTTATAAATCTCTCCTTTAATAGTATAGTTGTTTGAAGTAAATTACTGATGATCTTTTTGTTGCTTTGGTGTTGTTACAAAATAGCGATTGTTAGCTTAAAGCCCCCCTGCTAAATTGTAAGCCACAGATAATGAGTATCCAGTATTGTATCTTTTGGGGTTTATAAAATATTTAGCTGAAAAGGCTCCCGGTCCTCACCTTGTCTCTGTGGAGGTATGAAGTTTCCTTTGCTGGTGGAATTCCCTAGCTGGGGAATGAAAGCAGCAGCAGAGGAGAGCTAGCTTGTACGAAAAGCTAATTTGTGCCTAGTTAAATATTCTTTTGATATTTGAATATGAAGTAATTAGCTTGAAGGTACTGCTGTTTACCTTTTAGGATTTAGAGGCGTCTAAACAAGCTGATGAAGAGAACTGTGTCATAAATCTACTTTTGAAATATTTTTTGAGGATCACATATTTCAGACGGAGACTAAATCTGCTTTTTGTGGTGTCATTTTACTAGTGCCCGGTGCCCGGTGGGAGAAGTGTTGGGCCAAGTGGTTAAGAAAAGGTTTGGGCAGTGGTCTGGTGTCTTTCTGCGGGCCTTACGAGGTATCTATCAGATAGACCCATGTGGGAATCCCCTTTCTAAAAATGCTCTCAAGGTGGCTGCGTAATTGTTTACGCATGGTTGCTGCTCTTCTGACTTTTAAAAAAATATGTTGTTCAGTATTGACCATAGCCATCTACTGTACTTGAGCCCAATTTTTAGGAAACGGTTTATTTTATTCTAAATTACTTCCATTTCCTAGTTCAGTACTTGCTTGGTCTCATCGTGGAACAAAATAAAAAGGGGATTCTTTTTTTCTCTGTTTTATGTGAAAGTTATTAAACTATTTTGACTCTGTAAATCATAATATCAAATTTTGTAAAATGTATGTCCTGTTTTACGGGTGATCTGTTTCCTTTTATTAGACTCTGTATTATGTCTGTGATGAGACAGTGTGTAAAGACTGCTCTAACTCTAGCTGCCTTCCCAAGTTGCTTCTGCTTGAGTGTGCCAGTGTTCTCTTGCCTCCTCAAAGGCTTTGTTTCCAAAGGTTGGTGGATGCCAAAGACGTTGTGAATAGAGATCCATTTTAAGACACAATGAGTACTCATTTTTCCTTGTTCACTTTTGGAGATTGAAGTTGTGTGTGATACTGAAATGAAAAAGAAAACATAATAGTTTTTCGGTAAGTAATTAATGTTTTACAGGGATGTCATTATTAATCCAGAATTTTCCTGCTGCTTTTTCAAAAAAGTGTGTTGTTTCTTTCTGAACTCCAGTGTGGAGTGTAATAATTCACTTTGTGTTTTGTGTTATTCTGCGGTGTAAGCTACAAGCTGGGATAGGGAGCGGAGATCTGAAATCAGTTTATAATAACCAGCCCTTTGCAGCCTGCCTTTCACCTGATGCGCTACTCGGGAAGCTGGCCTTTGGTAAAGACCACATGGCTTCAGATTTGTGAACTGGGCCTATATGCAATAAATAGGAGGGTCTGTTTTTTTGCAGTTGCAAATTGTGTCTTTCTCAGCATCAACAGCAAATGGGAGTCAGCCCGGTGCTGCTCACCTGCCTGCTTTGCAGCGTGTGGGGAGCTGTGAAACCAAACGCTGAGCTCAAAAATGCCAATATTTATCTATTTTAATGTTGTACTTCGCCTTTCACTCCCCCTGAATAAGTAGGCCTCCAAATCCAACATGATATGTAAAAGAAAAGTTGTGGACTCCTCCCCACCACCCCTTTCATCCTTAGATATAGTTTGTTCTGCATCATCACACCTGCTGCCAGCCCCCGTCAGAGAGCAGATTGCAGCCTTGCAATTAAGTGCTCCCAACATCTGTTGGTGATACGCCAGCAGCAGGACAAGGCTTTTAGCTTCGATTGGCTCTGCTGGTTTGGGAATGTTGTTAAATGGAGAAGGGAGAAACAAAACATCAGAGTCGTTTTGAAAGAAATGTAAATACGCAGAAGGAAAAAGTGGAACTGATACAGTTAACCACTTCAATTTCTTTTTTAAAGCATGGATTTCAATGCATATTATGCTCAGTATAGGAGAACTCCACTAATTAAGACTAGATCTGTGTTTTATTACTTCTTAAGCCACTTTAATGGTGATGATACTATTTAGCAAGTGCTTCATATCACTTTTCAAGTAATGTGTAGTGGAATCGAAGCTGTCCTTTTGGGAAGCTTTTGGAAATCAGCTAATAAATTCCACTTGAAATTCAAATGTTCAGAAGTGTGGAGACTTTTCCTCTTTGTCTCTTTACTTCCACTGTTGCCCTGGTCACTGGACTTGATTTTCCAGCGCTGTATCCAGGCTCGCTGCTGCCGAGCTGTGCTTTCTGTGTGCCATACAGGCACCAGCTCTGTTACCGCAAGGTGAGTGGAGGCTCTGATTTGCAATGTGCTTGGGCTGCCACGGTGTACTCACCTCTAGTAGATTAACAGTTTTTATCGCTTGATGTCATTATAGGATGAACTGCTTCAAATTGCCTTTATTTTTAACATGGAAGTAAGATTATGCATACAGGTTGTACAAGTTGTTTAACTGTGTCCCTACACAGTTAAAAGATTCACTAACTCAACTGAAATTCAGAAATCAGAATGTCTTCAGAGAAGTTTCATGTAACTTCAGTAATATATTGTAAAAAATTAATGAGAGGTACTTTTTTCGTGACAACTATTCCTTACTCCATTTTAACAAATTTCCAAGCGCACAGGAACCTGAGGCATCGAAAGAGTTGTATGTAGAAATGAATAGGGGAGACAAGAAATGCTGTGGTTAGGATTTAAAGAAATGGTTGCAGTGTCTTTCGGTTCCTTTCAGAAGCATTGGCTGAATCCTGTGGTGAAGATACAGGAAACATCTAGTTAGTTTTGCTTCACTGATGTGATTTGAGAAGGGAAACGCATCTCTCAATGTCCTGCTTTTTCAGGTGTGAAATAGAGGCACAGAGTAGGAGCGGGCTCCTTTTAATCACTGCTCTCCCAATGCAGCCCTGCATTACTGGGAAGCTCTATAGGTTTATTCCAAATACAGATGATGGAGAACAGGAGCGCTCACCTGGAAACAGCATTGTGTGTTCCTGTGGCTCATTCTCTGTGAGGACCTCGTTAACTGCGTTTCACAACAGCATGATGTTAATTGCAGTGAGCAGGTGTTGCATAAAGTTCTTCTGTGGTTTTTCTCTGCATCTTTGTGTTACCTTAGGAAAGAGAAAAGCACTTTGCTGTACCGGTCATCTGCGCCACAGCAAAGCTGCGACGCACCCATCAGTTATAACAGCTAGGAGCTGCTGGAGCTGGGAGTTGAGCTAAGAGCTCAACTAGGAGCAAGGAGATGGCTCTCCGGTGCCTTCTCCTCTTAATTTGGTAATTTCCTTCTGTGCTTCACCACCTTCTCCCTTCAAAAACCAAATCCACAAACAAACGTCATAGCATGAGTTTGGCAAGTACATAATTATCCCCATGGAGCCCATGGAGAAGGGAGGCACAGGAGGTCTCTGGCTGGTCCAGGACCACACAAGCAGTTCGGCACTGAGCTGGAAATAAAAGTACCGACCTGCTGACTCCTTAACCGCAAGACTATCTTTCCCCTTTAGTAAGGATGTGGTAAAACATCACTGTATTTAATCCTCCTGCAGCTTGGCCTCTGTATGAAAAGACATGCCACGCTTCGCCAAGCTGAGAAGGGAATATTTTGTGGTAATGGGCTGTTGAAAAGAAAGTCTCTTCCTCTTAGAAAAGTGTGGACACCATCATCTTACAGTGCTTAATAATTTCTGTTTCTTAGGTAATTTTTTGCAATTTACTCATATGGTGGTTGAAACTTCTATACAGTAATCTGTACTTGGCAGTGAGGATGTTGATTCCAATATTGCATACTTGTTTAAATGTTTATAACAGAATGAAAGCAAGGAAATGCTGATGTTTGACTTTAGTACAGCTATCTAAAGTGATTTATGAACAGTGGTGTTTGTTTTTTTTTAAAAGCTAAGTAATACACTGAAGCCAGGAGGAAATCTATCAGTGATGGATCAAATATGAGAAATTTAGAGAAGGGAGAGTATTGATCCATGCTAGTGGAATTTAAATCTGTGTCCCCCCCATTAAAATGCTGTAATCTTCTAATATAGAAGTGTTGTAAGAAAGATGATCATGGGCAAAAAAATCTGTGGTAGTCAGTAAGTGCTCTAATAGTGTTCAGCTGATGCTGGTAAGAAAGAGTTGTCTGCATGTGTACACATTCTTTTTAGATTGATGGGGTTAATTGCCTTGGTCTCAACTTTGCCTGTAGACTACTGTGCTCCTGATGCTGATTTAAAAGGAACTCAATCTACCAAAACTTCTTAATCCCTTCTGCATGCAGTGCTGAAGAAAGCATGTTTTCCCCTTGTAGGTGTAAGCTCTTGTGATTATAATGTCATGTCCAGGATCTCTATATTAGGGATAAGAAAACATGCAGAGCTGCAGTAGGGCTGGAGAGAGCAAACAGGAGAGTGCTTGCTATAGTACATATTAAATAATAATAATAAAAATAATAAAACCCCCTGCAAATTGGGATATTGCAAATTATTCGACCCCTAACCAGCTTTTTAAATGACTGCTTTGAGTTTAGTAAGCGGTGATTTGTTCTTTTGTGTTTTAAAAAACATGCTACAGCACAACTGCAGTTTATTATTACTGCGTTTGTTGAAACCTTCAGGTTCTGTTAACAGCTGTCATAGTCGTCATGTTATCTCCAGCATTTTGCAAAAATGCAGCTGGTGGACTATGCAAATGGAATTTACTAAATAATTTTAGATGACATTATAACCATTGTTCATCTTTTGCCTCTAGATTTTGTATTTTCAAGTGACTCTGTAGGCCTTTGACAAGCACGCTGTTATTAGGCATGAGGACATACAATGCGAAGTAATTTCTTGAAACTGGGTAGCCCGAGAGATTTCAACGAAACCCAGTAGCAAGTATTTCTAATGATTTACATGCATTATTTTGTGTCTCTTCCTTGTTGTGGCATATCCCTCTTACTCTACACATCTCTCTTCATTAGAAAGCCCCTGAGAAAATAAAAGCTGCTGGTATTTAGATTTAACCATCCTGAAGTTAACAGCGAGGATGCTTTGTTTCCTTTGCTGCCTCTGGAAACAGCTATTTCTGACCTATTCAATGGCATCACTGCTCAGGGCTTTTTCATCAAAACTAATTCTGTTCTACTAGTTCGTAGCTATTTTTTATGGTGCGGTTTTCAATTCTTGCAATTGATAGTTGCACGACAATGTCCCCCTCCCTCGTATGCACTATATGCACATTGAGGACTCTTGTTTAGAAAGTTTCCTGGTCCTCGTGCATTACTGAGTTACACAGGGATGCTATGGAAAGAAATCATAGAGAAGGGAGGTGGTCTGCAGGTGCTTATAGATGGTGTATAAACTTCTCTTCCTTTACTCTGCCACATACATATATATATTTTTTTGGTTTTTGTTTTTTTTCGGCTGTCGTTTAGGTTGTCTTTGGGCTTCTTTTTTGCTGTCTTAAACTCAGGCAATTCCCTAGACCAGAACAGTAATCAAGGAATTCTGTACTGCCCTATTAATCTTGCATCCTGATTACATGAGCTGTTCCTTAAGGCATGCAATAGCAAAACAAAAGGGGTGGCTGGTGTACGGGAATGATTACAGCAGCGTGCTTTCTGTCCCGGCTCTGTCATGCTCTTACGTGCCGCGCTGTTCTCATACGCCTGAACTCGCCATGTGAGGAGATTGCAGCCGGACGGATTTTTCAGCTACCAGCAGTACTGTCATGGGAATGTCAATGTAAATGCCACTGAGTCAGGAGTTTTAACAAAAAGTTGAGTTTTATTGAAAGCAATTGAACTGCAATGGATGGTGATAAATGAGTACGTGGTGGTAGGACTCTGCCAGTTCAGATGTTGCTTGTTTTTTGTTTGCCCTGTAGTTTGCAAGTGGGGTATGTTTCCAAATGGAGATTCTTCTGATAATGATTTAAAAGGATATTTCTGTGTCTGTTCTATCCCAGGATGTACTTATATTGAGTTTTCACACCATTAAACAACTTTAAATTCATTTGTGTGTTTTTTAACAGCTAGTAAAACTTTTCTTCATGTAAACACTTTTACTAATGTTAAGAGGATGTACAGTCAGCATTTCAGCAGCAACAGACAGAAAATGCATTGGATGAGTTTATTGCCAAGCAAGCTGGATATAGAAATCAATATTAGAAAAAAAACCCAACAAATGATCAATGTGAGGGAGGGAAAATGATTTAGTTAAAAATGTAAATAGATAATTATCTGTATTATACAACTATACACTTTTCACTGAAGTCCAGAGCCTATAAAATCAGGTGTGTTCACTGATTCACAGGTTGCTCAAACATGACTGCGATCTGAGTCAACTGAACTTCTTGCATAAGAGAAAGCAGCGTATCCTGAGGATCAGAAACACTGAAGGACACTCCTTTTTTTGAATCTTATGTTTCCAGATGGAAATGGAAATGTTCTCATTTTTCTCCCTCTTCTCCCCGCCCCCTCTCCTTCCCTGGAACTGATTGTAGCTGTGGAGCTAACAAGAGTAGACTGTCTGCTTTCACAAACCAAGCACGCTTCTGTACAATTGTGCTATTTGCTCGCTGCTTTATCAGACCAGGGCAAACTGTTCAATCTATTTTTTTTTTATAGCACCTCCTTTTTATTACACTTGTACAGAGGTTGTTAACATTCAGCTGGACTTTGTATAAAAAAATAAATGGGAGTCATCCCAGCTCTGTTGGGCATTGAAGTACCTTATCTGCTTTTCTGTTTTAAAAAACCAACACATATCTCATCTGTGAAGAATCAAAGCTTTGCAAACATCCTACAGTTTGTGCTGTGTGAATGAATTGAGAAAATAGTCTGTTACATGTCTGGAATTTGATATTTACACATTGAATCTAAAAAGTAGAGCATCTGAAAGAGAAAACAAAACCACTTTTTTGGAGTCTTGGGATGAACATATATGGGACCAGTCCCCTACGGGAGAATGATTGCTCTGTTGTGGCGTGTTACATGATCGGGGTTACATTTGGTTAGAAACTTGGTAGAAATACCCTGAAATTAGCAGAATTGTGTCTGGGCAGTAAAGCTGTCAAATTCTGGAACTAAACTCTTAACAGTACACATTTAGCATTATATGACTTGTAATTTTCTTCAGGCAGGAGCCCTGCAGCTGCTTTCACATTGTCATGAAATGTGTGCAGTGCAACTCCCCACCGTGAGCAGAGGTGGCCTTGATGCCAAGGGTGTCCCTGCGTGGTTCCCAGCTCTGGGCAAGGCTGGTGCTTTGGGTATGGCTGGGTCACTGGGGATTACTGGTGCGCAGAGGCAGCAGGCAATGGGGGTGGGAAGGAGAGGCAGAAGGACGTATTCGTACTAAGCCATTACATGGACTGTCCATGGCTGTAAGCCTCCTCTTCGGAGGTGGTGAATGTCACTGATGTCACTTGCTTGGGTCACTGCAGTAATACCTGTGGAGGGAGGTGATTGTGACGTCAAAGGTCAGAGGGGACCTTATGCTTTGTTAGCCTGACCGTGTGTCATTATCCTTCCTGGAGTCCCTGTGGGGTGACGTGCCTGAGTGAGTGACAGCCCCTCCTCATCGCCTGTCAAAGATATTCCGTAGAGGTGGCTCTGCTGTGGTTTGAAGGACCTCTACTGAAGCTGAAGCCAACGCATTTCTAGGTAGATGCCCTGGTGAGTGATTTTCTTGCTACTGAGAACGTGCAGGGTATTTTCAGTTTGTCTTCAGCCTTGTATTAGGTCTTGTGATGAAAGCAGCGTGGTGGGTGTTTGGTCCTCAGGAGTGCATCCTGTTTGAATTTTTCTGGTGGCACTGCAGGTCCCCATGAATCAAACTCTTATGTGCCTATGGATACTTGCAGGTTCTGTGATAATGTTCAGCCTTACTCTTCTGGATAAATAGTTTACACCAAGTATCATCAATATGGAAAACTGAAGAGAAAAAGGGTAATGTGGTAAGATGCTACATTTGATCTTGCAACGGCTTCCCTTCAGATGCCGTCTCACTATCTTGATTTGGGCTCTGGATAATCACAGGGTTGAATTTCATTGGATTTCAGTTATGGGAACAGAGTCCATAATTAAGGAGTGAAGTAAATGGTCCTGAGGGTTAGGTTACTGATGTTTTGAGGAGTGACTTAAGTGAGACTGTTTAATTGCTGTTTAAGGGCTGACCTTTTATGGGCTTTTGTTATTATAATTTTTTTTTTGGTGGCCACTCTTGCACCTGCACACATAAAGGCTCTACTGAAGTAGAGTGTTGTTGCTGTCTTACCCAGGACCAATTTGGGTTTTGTTCTCAAAAATCCCCAAAGTTTCTAGAATGTGTTTGGAGTGGCCCACTGAAACGTGTATGAATGCTTTCCTGTGATGGAGAGCCTCCATATGAGTGCCGTGTCTCATCAGAGTGGAAGAGTCGTGGTGTATGGAAATGCTCAGTTATTCAGGAGTCTGGCTGCTCCACTGTAGCAGGTTGGGTTGAGCATGCAGTTTGGTTTTGGGTGAATTGGTGCTACTGGCATCAGCTGCTATAGATAGCCTGCTTTCCTTCATGGGTAAGGGTTGAGATTTCAGCCTTCCTGCTGGTCTGGCTGATGTGGACCCAGTGAGAGGGTTGCTCCAGTTCCTGATGAATCGCATGGGCGTAAGGATCCACAGAACACCTATGTCATAGAACCATAGAATGGTATGGGTTGGAAGGGACCTTAGAGATCATCTAGTTCCAACCTCCCTGCCATGGGCAGGGACACCTCCCACTAGACCAGGCTGCTCAAAGCCCCATCCAGCCTGGTCTTGAACTTGAACACTTCCAGGGAAGGGGCATCCACAACTTCTCTGGGCAACCTGTTCCAGTGTCTCACCACCCTCACAGTAAAGAATTTCTTTCTAATATCCAATCTACATCTACCTTCCTTCAGTATAAAATTGTTACTCCTTGTCCTATCGCTACATTCCCTCATAGAGTCCCTCCCTATCTCTCCTGTAGGCCCCCTTTAGGTACTGGAAGGCTGCTATAAGGTCTGCCCGGAGCCTTCTCTTCTCCAGGCTGAACAACCCCAGCTCTCTCAGCCTGTCTTCATAGGAGAGGTGCTTCAGCCCTCTGACCATCTTCATGGCCCTCCGCTGGACCCGTTCCAACACATCTGTGTCCTTCTTGTGCTGAGGGTTCCAGAGCTGGATACAGTACTCCAGGTGGAGTCTCATGAGAGCAGAGTAGAGGAGTAGAATAACCTCCCTTGACCTGCTGGCCATGCTTCTTTTGATGCAGCCCAGGATGCAATTTGGCTTTCTGTGCTGCGAGTGCACATTGCTGGCTCATGTTGAGCTTCTCATCCACCAACACTCCCAAGTCCTTCTCCTCAGGGCTTCTTTCAATCCATTCTCCACCCAGCCTGTATTTGTGCTTGGGATTGCTGTGACCCAGGTGCAGGACCTTGCACTTGACCTGTTTGAACTTCATGAGGTTCGCACGGGCCCACCTCTCCAGCCTGTCAAGGTCCCTCTGGATGGTATCCCTTCCCTCCAGCGTGTTGACTGCGCCACACTGCTTGATGTCATTGGCAAACTTGCTGAGGGTGCACTCAGTCCCACTGTCCATGTCACTGACAAAGATGTTAAACAGAACTCGTCCCAGTAGTGACCCCTGAGGAGCGCCACTCGTCACTGGTTTCCACTTGGGCATCGAGCCATTGACCACAACCCTTGAGTGCAGCCATCTATCCAGTTCCTTATCCACCAGGTGCTCCATCGATCAAAGCCATGCCTTTCCAATTTAGAGACCAGGATGTCATGCGGGACAGTGTCAAATGCTTTGCATAACTCCAGGTAGATGACATCTCTTGCTCTCCCCTTATCTACTGATGCTGTAGCACCATTGTAGAAGGCCGCCAAATTTGTCAGGCATGACTTGCCCTTGATGAAGCCATGTTGGCTGTCACCAATCACCTCCTTATTTTCCATGTGCCTTAGCAGAGATTCCAGGAGGATCTGCTCCATGATCTTGTTGGGCACAGAGGTGAGACTGACCGGCCTGTAGTTCCCCGGGTCTTTTTTCCCTTTTTGAAAATGAGGGTTATGTTTCCCCTTTTGCAGTCAGTGGGAACTTCACCAGATTGCCACGGTTTTTCAAGTATTATGGAAGGCGGCTTAGCAACTTCATCCGCCAGCTCCCTCAGGACCTGTGGATAGATTTCATCAGGTCCCATGAACTTATGTACCTTCAGGTTCTTTAGATGGTATTGAACCTGATCTTCTATAGTGGGCAGTTCTTCATTCTCAGAGCCCCTGTTTTTTGCCTTCTGCAACTTAGGTGGTGTGGTCAGAGCGCTTGCTGGTGAAGACCAAGGCGAAAAAGTCATTCAGTACCTCAGCCTTCTCCATATCCTGGGTGATCAGGTCTCCTGTTTCCTTCGGGAGAGGATCTTCCCTAGTCTTCCCTTTATCTCTGACATACTTATACAAGTTTTTCTTGTTGTCCTTGATGTCCCTGGCCAGATTTAATTCTGTCTGGGCTTTAGCTTGCCTAATCTGCTTCCTGGACACTCGGACAGTTTCTCTGTATTCCTCCCAGTCTTCCTGACCTTCCTTCCACTCTCTGTAGGCCTCCTTTTTGCTTTTGAGCTTGTCCAGAAGCTCCTAGTTCATCCATGCAGGCATCTTGGCTTTTTTGCCTGACTTCTAGACACTACTTCTTTCTCGAGAAAGAAATCCACAATGACGTAAGCCAGTAATTTTTCTTCTAAATTTTATTTTCCGCAGTTTTGCTGAATCGCTGTTCATGCTCATGAGCAATGCACATACTTTCTGCAGTATCTCTGCCTTTGCAGCTTTGTGCCAACAAATGTTAAAACCTCTCTTTGAGAGAAGCCTGTTCACTGGTGAATGGAGTCAGCGATTCAGATAGCTGTTTGCAAGGGAAAAGGAAAAACCAGGAAATCTGAGCATGATTTTGTGGTGTTTGGCAATCAGCTTTCACACAAGAAATGAAGCTTTTTTAGTATTCACAAGCATTGGTGTCTCTAGGCTCTCCCAAATGTGCAACGCTTGCTGCTTTAGCAATATGCGCCTCTTGCGCAAGTGGGACAGGGAGTAGAGCCAGCTGGCCCCGAGTTCGGGATGAGAGATCTAAGAAATCACAGGTCTCATAACTCCATACGCTCAAGAGTCAATGCAATGGTTACTTTAGCACATTTATCCGTTTTATATTTTAGATTTAGGATCATGAGCAGCAAGTTCTTGAGATTTGCATTCGCGTAGCCTTGTGTATTGACAGCAGTCCTTCAGTACTGACTGTCTGTATCTCATTGCGTGGAAGCCACCTCAGATGCACAAGTTGCCCTCACTCATTTGCTGCACAGAAGTACTGGTATATCTCATGCTCCTTACTGGGTATATTCCCCGCCCCCGCTATGATTTAGTTGTCCAGTTGTAACAGTAAAGGTGGTTCTGAAGACTGAGAAAAATGTTCATTGTAACATGGGGCATCTTTTGTTTCCTGGACTGAGTTCTTGTTAGAGAACATCCAGATTCCTCCTACTACTGCTATTTCACAAAATTAATATTCATCCCCCAAAAGTCAGTGTTTTTAGTAATCTTAATAATACAACTCCCCCAAAATTTACTATCTTCTGATATCTCTTTTTATGTAATGAAATGATGCCAGACTCCTAGTGAGTGCTTTGAACTTACGTAATGCAAAATGTGAATCATTGTGAAAGAAACCAAACCCAGTATCATCGCTGAGGGTAAATGCGCTGCTGGTTAAAGGTGTATCTTTGCAATCGGAAGCCAACAATAAATGAAATAGCAAATCAGCTAGCACAATAACTGAGTCTGGCAGCCAGCTCTGTTCGGGTGAGGAAATAGGTGCATGTGTGGACTCTGAGCACGACAGGGCTGTGTTGAAGCTGCAGGCGTGTATTGAGAGAACAGGTTGAACTTTCGTGCTCACACCGAGGTGGGAGTGTGTACCAACGCATCCGTGAGAAGAAAGAAAAAAGGTCACATTGCCTCCAACAGGGAGAGTAAAGATACTGAATTTTTCATTGAAAAGGCTCGCACTTGTCAGGTTTTAGCCATTGGGAGTGTTTGCCACTATTGGGTCTAATGCCAGAGTGTGTGAGAGCTGTTGCGCATCACTAGATGTGCATGCTGCCATCACCAAAATCTTTATCCTTGTTTTTGTTTCATATTCCATACTGAGAATTAAAAACCAGTTTGGAAGAGTTGCCCAGCTTGGTCTGTGTAACTGTCAGCTTCTCTTGGGTGGTTTAAGATACTTTTGTAGCACAGTTTCTTATATTAAATGCTGTTGCTGTACACAGGGACTCTCCACAAAGCTCAAACTGCAGCTCTTTTTCTTCTTGATGTTACAAATCGATATCCTCATGCCGAGATAGGTTATATTCACCTCCCTCACCCCAGCCAAGATTGATGTGTAGAGCAGAGTTAGTGTAGCCTGTTAATCTGCAAGGTTGGTGTCTACAGCTGGTCTGGGCATCACAGGCTCTGTTTAGAGGTGGTGCAGAGAAATACGTAATTTTGAGATGTGATTCACTTTGTCCTGAAGTAGCCATTTGAAATAGCTTAGTTTTTAGTGTTTGGGAGCTGGCTACAGCATGCCTGCAGTTACTTAGGCTCACACAATTCCAGTGCAGACTGTCCAGGTTGCTCCAGTGGATCCCATCCATTACATATGTCCTCTTGTCACGGGTCCCCTTTTACATGAGTGTATGATCTTGCTAAGTGGCTGCTTGCTATGTGTAAAAGTAAGCATATGCATGGAAAAAACCCAGGCTCCCCAGAAATCTCTGCTGCTAGCTCATTGTGGGGCCATAGGTAGGTTGCACTTATTCTTTACTTTGGATAAAAATGTTTGTGCCTTGCAGGATGGTGTGAGGGCTGGACGACGTCTGTATGAGGTTGTATTTCTCAGCTCATTGCTGAAGGACAGACTTCTCTGTACTCTGGGGAGTACTCAACTCTGTGGAGCTGACCCACGTTGAGAAATCTTCTTTATGTCTGTTCTTGGGAGGAGGGATGAGGACTCCCCAGCTCCTCCCACTTGAGACATTTACTCTAATTTCATCATTAATTTGACTTTTTTTTTTTAAGGTCACCCACTTATGAATCAAAATTTTTAGAAAAATCATACCTATATTTTTCTAAATAAGCTCAGATAACCTTTCCAAACCCAACAGGTATTAGTTCAGGTTTAAAAGAGAGCATAATAACCAGTTCATATCTATCATGTAACTTTTTTCTCTTTGCTGCTTCCTAGTTAGATAAAACTTAACAGTGACTTTGTTACAAATGGTAGAGGAAATAATTTAAAATTACTTATTTCAACTAAATAATGCACTGAACTGAAATGCGTTTCAAGATCTGCTTGCATGCACTTTCCACAACTTTGAAACCGGATAGCCAAGTGGTGACAGGATAGAGGCAAATGGGTTTTACGCATGCCTTACTCTTACATATGACATGTGATGAATAAATATTGAGAGCCCTGGAAAAAGTGCAAGAGAAGTACCAGGGTTGTATAAGCGCTTCTGTGTAGTGAAAAGTGGTGTCGATCAGATCCGCAGGCGTGTTGCAGCAGATCCGAAGCTGTTTGAAAAGAAATCAGGGCAGTTGTTCTTTCTAATGTAAACATTTTGTAACTCTAATTAAAAGGTATAAGAAGAAAACAGTTGTTCTTGCAAGTAGGGAGTTGTTATATAGTGTTTTGGGGGAAGCGAACTGTATTGTTTTGCAATTTATGTAACTTAATTTAAAAACTAAAGTTGTTCTTAGTGGAATGCCCTTATGGATGTAGTCAGTAACATTAATCTACAGACAACCTGTTACAAAGAAAAGCAGGTCTGTAAAGTTGCAGGCTGTTACTTGCACTGTTTTGGAGTGAAGTTGAAGCTAACAGCTTGGCAGTATTGGTAAATTTGGTAGTAAAACTTTTTACGGTTCTTTATAAGAGTTTAAGAAGGAAATCTTTCATTATATCCGCAATGACTTGGCATAAATACTATCACACACAGTCAAGTTGTCAGCGTATGTTGAATTCAAAAGTACTGGGAGGTGAAATACTCCTTTGCAATCTTGAAGTTTCCAGTTCAGGGTGGACAGGCATTGGGAGTTTTGTACCACTGTTAGTTTTTTTCTTGAACTGAGACTTTTGTAATCCATATTGTTACAATGTTTATTGCTTGCCATTGCTCAGCAAAATACTGAGAATTGTTTCAGGGCTGCGAACCTATCCCTTTCCAAGCCTGCAGTTTGCCACTGAAACAGAGCTGTATGAGTTACAGAGTCTGGAAGATGAAAATACATTTCTGTTTGTTGCTTTGCAAGCCATGTCTTCATTTACATGAGCAACGGAAAACCCTACTGCAACCTGATGCTTGTTAACCTACTGATCATAAAATCCTTTAGAAAACCTATTTTTTTCTTTTTTTTTTTTAAATTAAGAAAACCCCCACAAACCCCACCTTCTTTCTCAAGACTGGGTACTGGTATCTCAGGGAGTTTTCTCTTTGGTTCTGCACTGTTGCTCACCGTAATCCTTCGTAATCCCCCCCCGTATCACTGGATTATTATTATTATTATTATTATTATTATTATTATTATTATTGTTATTATTTTTCTCAGCATGGGTCTTACCCAGTGTTTTTCCCAATGGGATTTAAGTGTGTGAGTTAGCAGATGAAGTGTGTGCACTGGCGGGCACTGAGCACCTGGGAACACGGCCGATATTTTAAAGCAATTCTGTTCCTCAGTGGGCACAGTCCCCGCGATCTTTACCTTTCTTCCTCAATTTCCATTTGGCTTTGTAATTCTACTCTGTCCTAGTGAACACTGATGTTTATAGTGGCAGGTACTGTTACTATAATCAGTGAATATATGCATGAATTACTGAAATCCATGTATGGCGGTGTTATTGTGAAGGCAGAGGAGCTGCTTACGTGATGCTGACAGCATGGGTTTTGAACTCGGAGCTGTTTGTATCCTTAAAAAAGATGTTCTGTAGCTGTGAGATCTTGTTTCTGTGGATCCATCAAATGCAAGTGACAAAGTAAGGGTGACAAATATGAATTTTACAGCGTTTTTCCTCTGGGTAGTGTGAACAAATACAAGGTACCATGAATGGCGATTGCTGTGAAACAGTGAATCTGGATGTAGTTAGTGATCGAGTGCCAGAGAAGCCATTGGTACAGCTAAATGCTGATGAAGGCTGAAAGATGCTTTGACATCTGCGGTGACACGTGTAGCAGTCTGGATGGTGAATTGGGTATTTGGGGTAGAAACCAAGCACCTTGCCCGTGCACAAAACTTGCCTGGTCAGGCCTTGCTAGCGTGGAAGTTCACACCAGGTAAATCCCAAAATTCTGAGTTTAATACTTACTTCCTTGAAGTTTTTAATTTCTCAGATTCTTCACTTCAGACATTTGCACGAATTTGAGGTTCTTGGAACTCTTGCGCTGACAACATTGCCAGGCCGATACAAGTGGGCTTTGAACGTCTCGAAGTTAATAGTGGTTTGAAATGAAGTATTCAAATTAGTAACTCCCAGCCTTAAAACGGGCTGCTCTAAAATCTTTAATGTTCTGCACGGTGGATGTTCAACATAGAATTTATTATAAATTATTTAGGATGTCTCCACTCATTAGGTGCTGGTGTCCGAGTGAAAGGAATACTACTATCTAGCATTGTAAAAATACATACCAGTATCAATGCTGGCTGGAAGAAGGAATTCTTTCTTCCAGGGAAAATTTATTATGTGTATCTCTTTCAATTGCATTGCCTTCAGACGTTGCTTATTTTACTGTAAGTTTAAAGATTATGGGGGGAAAAAATTACTCGGGCAAACTCTCAAAAACTGTTAAGAGGTACTGCATACTTCACAAGGGAGGTGGGTGTACAGTTGCCTGCTGTGACTGTATGCTTCGGCTTTCTCATTTCCACCATTTCCTCGTAATTTAGAGTGGTCTTCTGCCCTCTTGGCCTCTATAGCCTGAGTTTTGAACTGTGGTTTAAGAACATTTATAAGAACTGCTGTCACTTTGTAAAATGGAATATACTTTCAGAACCGGTAGGTAGCTGGGGTGGGGGATCCTCCGACTTTTAGGGTTTTTTTTTGGTTTGTTTNGGGTGGGTGTCCCGCCTTTTTTGGGGTTTTTTTTTGTTTTTTTTTTTTTTTTTTTTTTTTTTGGATACCATCACTGGCAGTGAAATCAATAGCAAGTCCAGACTCTATGCATTTTTCATGCTAAGGGTGTTTTTTGATCTTAAAACATGAAACGTGTTGATTTTCACTTGCACTGGGAGCCTGTAGCAGGTCAAGATGTTGACTCTCGTAGAAGTATCAGCGCTTCCCTCCTCCGTGCAAGAGAAATGGGGAGGGCGGCTGTGCACGGCTGTCCCCTCGCTGTCCCCTCGGGGCTGCAGGGACACTACACTGCTTGAGGAGACGACAGGGTCTTCTGCTGAGAATGGGGTTGGAGCCAAAATGGAGAAAGGGTTTTTTTGGGGTGAGGTGAGCAAGTGGTCGCTCTAGGAGAAGCTTTGGAAAATGTCAGTGGTGGCAGGAATGGGGAAGAACCTGATGAGCAAGTAGGGTTGCTCCCAGATGGAGAAGGGTAGGATGTTGTAGCCAGAGGCAGGGAATAATAAGGCCAAGAAGGATAATCATCCCTCCGGTAATGCCTGTGCTGAACAGGGAAGAAGGTTCAGTTATGGCCCTGCCAGCAACGCTTTGAAGTGGACCAGAAACTCCTGTAGCCTTTGGACAAAATTTGTGAGAAAAAGGGTTGTGAAAGAATTTTTTTTTTTTGCTTAAAAGTTCGTTGGCGAGGGCTGGGGGAGGGGAAGGGAGAGCAAGCTGCCTGCAAGGAGCAGGACAAAGGAAGCATTTGTGCTGTGCATGAAAAAAAAAAAAAAAGACAGGAACCAGGAAGAGAAACGTTTGAAAATTGCAAATTTGTGTGTAATCCTGGGAAGGCTGGAGGAAAGTGAAAGTTGCCTGAGCGTACACCAGGGTGACTTGTAGTTAAAGTCAATGCGCAGTCAATTTAATGTCCTCCTTGAGCTTGTGAAGGGATTACCATGATGCTGCTGCCATTGCCGTGGATCACTCAAAAAACCACCCAACCCAGAAAGCCGGCTCCCACCAAGAAAGACTATTCTTCCCTGCAGCCAGCTTTTTGTTTCGTTTGGTTCTCATTCTAGTAGTTAGGCATTAATAACACCAAATGCAGGCAGACAGCACCTTTCTATCTTTAAATACTTGCATGCTTTTTTCCCTTCCCCTGTTTAATAGGAATGCTTGATATTCACATTCCTCTTTGTACACAAAGGGAAAACCGGGGCAGCAGGATGTTGGGACTCTGTTGCAAAATACTGTGTAACTACAGATCCCTGTGAAATCAATAGGAGGAATATGTAGAGGTTTTTCCTAGTCTGAACTGTGAGTTATTCATCTATAATTATTTTAAAAATCATTGGACCTGGAGTAAAAATTCCTGTGCTTTCGCCATCATTGTCTTCTGCCTCTCTGCAGCACAGAAGTTAGTAGGTCTTTCCTCCCCCCATCATTTATGCTCGTGTCTACTCCTTTATAAATTATTGGCATACTCTCCAGTTAAGTCTTTGATGACAACATAAAGAAGCTTGTATCTCATTTCAGTAGACAGCAATTTCACTGGGCTGAATATCTCATTGCTTTTGCATCGCTGCATTGTCTTGGCTTCCATGTTCCTTGTTTCCTGTAAATTGATTTTAAAAATAAAACAAAATCATGAAGGACAGAGACAAAGTGTTTTGCTTTGCTACAGGCATTATGTTATCTGAATGATACAGCTGAGAACAGAAGGAGGACTGGAGATACCTGCTTTTAAGGAAGGAGCAGAAGGGTTAAAAATAGGACTGGTTTAAAGGATAATAAGTAGGACAGATATAATCCAAGTGAGGTAGATAAGCATGCCTGCTTTGGGGAGGGGATGCCCTTACGATGATGATCGTGAACTGATTACAAGCCTTGATTTTGAGTGGTGGTGGTGATTTTGCTGAAGTTTCATTAGTCAGCACGTACCCTTGGTTTCGCTGTTGAGCTACTGTAGTGGGGAGGGATGGGCTGGAGCCTTAGTGTTAGGCAAGACAGGGATAGTGAGGTACAGGAGAAACAGAAAGACCTGAGCTAAGTGAATCTGCTTATCCTGAGTTATGTCTTTGTGCTGCGTCAGAGTGTGGAAGTCCTGCTGTATTTGAGAGACACTGTTTATCTTAATAGTGTGACCAAACTTCTACGTGGACTCTAGAGTGGTAGGGTACATACATATTGATATTTTTTATCTTTAACTGATATTTCTGAGCTCTATATGATCTGAACTCTGACCCTGACTAAGCTACCTGGTGGCAGAGGATGAGACGTCGAGATGTGCGACTGCAGAAACCAGACTCTTCCACTGGGGTTTGTTCATGCTGCTGCCTGCCAACCTCAACGACGGCACCAAAACATGCATTGCTGGATCTGCCAATAGGTCTGCTGTGATGTAAAAATCTGCTGGTTTTTGTAGTGGGTTGGTACCAGTTGGTACCAGTCTCTGCAGCTGATGCCTCTGCAGTCTCTGCTAGGGTCTCTGCCCCTCTCAAAGGGAAAAAATGGGGCTTTGTTGCATTACCCCCCTGAAATGCAAACACAGCATTGGAAGGTGGGGGCTCTCCCCGTCCTGCCCTGGTACCGTCATGCTTTGCTTTCCTCTCAATTGGTTGCTCAGGGATTTATTAACTTTATTTACTCAGTAATTTATTTATTAGCAGAGGTATCTAAGTGTGAACAATTGCTTTAAGTTTCACTGTTAGTTTTTTTTGGAGGCAGTCTTGCTATTTGTCTAGTGACCTGCAGGGTTTTCTGCTGTTCAGGAAAGATTTCAAATTCGAGATCTTGCTAATAAAATATTTTAGTATAAAATCAATTGTTGTTGTAAAAGGGAAAAGGACTTTACTGGCGTGATGTTGCTCTTTTTCCAATGAAACTGTGAATTGTGTAGTACCCTCAGCCTGGGTGGAGATTGCCATTTCAACCACTGAAAAGCTTCAGGAGATGCTTCTGAAAATAAACAAAAATTGGTAAATCTTTTCCATGGAGTAGTAAGTTTTGTTTTAGCAGAAGTTTTATTGTATGTTAAGATTTGCAGTTAATTTCAGAAGCCCATTTGTATCCTGACGAGGCAGATGATGATAGCATCAAGGTTACGTTCATGTGTGTTTCATTGCTTTGTTATGGGTGCCTTGATTGAGAGACTTGTACCTGCATCTTCATGGAAACTGTTGAAGCCTATGCAGAAACAGTAGCACTGCTGGTTTCTGTTAACCAGCGGGCTTGCCCCAGTCCTGAAACAGAGTATGAAGGAAGCTTTAGCAACTGACAAAGAACTGTATTGCAAAGTAGATGCTTGTAGAGGTTGAATTTACTGAGGAAGCTCGGTAAGTGGTGTATCATCTTCTCTGGGGTCTTCTGCATCTGCAGTAGGTCTCTCCTTTGGCAGTGACGCCTCTGGCTTCCCTGAGCATGGTGTGTTGCTCCATCATGGCTCGAGCAGCACCTTCTCTGTTGCGCTGTCCCTCCTGTCCCCGCTCTAGCATCCCGAGCTGGCCATACCGGTTGTTGGAAGGCTTCAAAGTGTCGCCACCCTACCTGGGTTTGCAGGTGTGTTTGATGTTTGTGGCACCCGGAGCAGCTCCTCGCGCGGCCGCGCTGCCATAAGTCACGTGCAGTACTTAAGAGAATTGGTATTTGTGGCAAGTGGTATTGGCGCCCGTTTGAAGTTCGTAATGTGTTTGCATCGCTTGTGCTTTTTCCATGGTACCGTATCTGTTTAGTAAACATATCCATTTAGTTAACAGAGAAGATACACAGTATTATAAGACTGCCTAGTATTGGAAGCTTTTGTAACCTTATAGAAGGCACAGGACTTAATGAAAAAATACTTATTTTATAATGTTTTACTTATACTGCAAAACTCTTCTCACCTGAGGTTATAAAAGTGAGAGTATTGCTCCAAATTTTCCAGTAGCAGTATTCCCATCAGACGCTGTAACAACAGAAGGCACTAAGCATCCTGCCTGTTTCATTAGAACAGAGCTCTCTACAATTCCTGAGAGGCAGTTCTTACTATATTTATACAGCATTATGGTAACTGTACTTTGAAATGAAAAGCAGGTATTCCCAAGTCTACTGCTCAAGTACTGTTCTTGCCGAGAAATTATGTTTTTCTCCTAAATCTTCTGACACTTGAGGATAGCTGTGCAGTTAGCATAATAATAATAAAAACAGGTTAAAAAAACCCAACATACAAAAGTAAAACCAAAAAACCTCAAGCGTGTATTCCCCAAACCCTCCTTCACTCTCTGCTCCCACTGCATCCCTAATTCCACCCCCCTGCCTCAGTAGCGGAGGCATGTTCTTTCCAGACAAGGTGGAGGGGGACTTACCTGTAATTTTTCTTCCAGATTTTAAAAACGTGAACTTCTTTCAGTCTAAATCAACGAATAATTGTAATGATGAAACAGCAAGTTGTTTGCATGTACTTAAAAGTTTGCTAGCAAGTGAACAGTGTGTTTTTAATGGGGGCAAGAATTTGCAGAAAATGGAAGCGACTGCAGAATATACGTGGCTGTTGCAGAGTCCTTTTTGCAGGGCATCGCAGAGGGTTTCTGGCACCAGTTCTGAACACGGTCTGTCTGCCTTTCAGAACGAGCTTCCTTTCTTAAAGCTCTGCACTGGAGAGAAATGATACACTGGTGAGGAAAAACGTGGACTGAGGGACACCGGGAAGGGAACTCTGAGCCCACCTAAGTGGAGTGCACATTGTTTGACTCCTGCAAGAAGAACAGACTAACCATAAGCATTTAAAAAAAAAAAAGGAAGAAGAAAAAAAAAAAGAGCTTGTTTAAAGTACAATCTACTAAACCCAAAACTGAGTCAGGATGCAGTACAAGGCCCATAAACATTGTATGATACATACATGTACCACACATTTAATCAAAGGAAAAATTTTATCCTAAAAAAACCCACCTGTGGGGAGCAGCAGGAAATTGGAAGAACAGAGGTAGCACTTTGCTGTTGCTCATGTTTGTATTTCCTTTACCTGTCCTTGCTGCCGTATGTCAAATGCATTTGGGGTGAGGTTTTTTCTGTTCACAGTCCAGCGACTCTGGGTGTGCGTATTTCCTGGGGTTTTATTTACTTTTGCAGTAACTCCTGTTTACTTCTGGTTTGTAAGTTCTAGGTGTAAGAAACAAAACAAGATACCCAGGCTGGTTATTTAAAAAACATATGTAACAACCCTGATGCCAGAAGCCGAAGCGCAGGCTGGGTGCTTGAGCAGTGTCCCCCATTTTGAGTGACCGGACTGGGATGAAATCTGTGAGATACTGCTGAAAGCAAAACCCAGTTTGGTACGAAAGACGATTTTCTTTGTCTTACTCAGTGAACTCAGCTAATTGAGGAAGCTACCTTACATTCGTTGTGGCTTTTGTCATTCTTGTCATGGTTTCAGTATTACATGATGTAGCAGCTAAGTTCTTGGGTATGGCAGAGCTTTCTACACTGTGCAGCAGTAGCTGCATTCTAATGCACCCTTAGCAACATTTCTCCAGCTAACCTTTGTTATTTTAAAGACTCCAATAAATTAGATTATTTTTTTTTTGTAAGCATTTTTGGAATGTAATTAGCTTTAAAACTTGTGTACACAGCAAAAGCCACATTAATAATAGTCTAAGAGTTGGAGGAAAGCAAAGTATTTTATTTGCTTTGTCCACTGATTCACTTCCCATCATTGTGGAGTACTTGCCTGATTTCCTTTGAAATCTTAATTTGATGGAGCCTGTCATTTGGCTGTTGGTTTCACTGCTTTCTGACACCTTTAAAAAAAAATAAATCTCCCTCCAGTGACGAGTGCTACAAACCCCTCTGTTTTCTTGGGGACAAACGCATTATTTTCTAGAAGTGGCTGCTATTTCTGATTTTATTATATTGTTATTTATTTTAATATTTAAGATGTTGCAATATCAACAAAGCAAGTTACCAGAGCAGCTTCGTGTTCTCTTGCAAGATCTCTTGCAGAGTATGTAGGTAGTTTTTTTGCCCACCCCCCCCTTTTTTTTTTTTTTTTTAATTGTAAGGCCCGTTTGCCAGATGATCAAGGCTTCATTAGAGCTAGAGAGCATTTGAAGGAGACTGTGTGAAGTGACACAGATGCTGGAACTCCTTTGGTAACTACATGGTGAATGCCAAAAGGCTGCTGCGGAAGTGACCGGCTTGGGCACATGGCGTTGGCAGGAAAGGGAATGTTGAACCTTGAGTGGTCGGGGGTGCTTCGTCTTGAGGATCATTGAACTTACTGGGTGCATGTGATTGCTGGGTGAACTTCCTTAACTCGCAGGAGGACTGCCTTCCTCCTCTGCGTTTTGCACCTTCCAGTAATGATACGTAAGGAGCTGATCGTGGACGTGGGTTCGTGATACAAGCCTCAGCAGTGCGTTTTGTTGGGAATGACTCCTGTTCTCTAAGAAGCAGTGGGGATGCAGTGTGTAAAATTGGCTGCTCAGCAGCAATGTAGTATTTGGGCAGTATATTTCTGAGTATTTCAGTATATATCTGACCATTTGTGGCCTGATTATCTATGGTCACCTGGTTTATGGTGGCTGTGCCGTATGGGTTTTTTCCTCCTCACAGATAGGTAGTATGCATCCATGCATTCTGCTATGGTATCTTTTCTTTGGTCTGCGTGGTTGTATGCCTTGCTTGGCGGAGGGGTCAGAAAACACTGCATAACTGTTTGTTTTTTAATAGGAGAGGGGAGGAAGTTGGGAAGGATCTTGTCACCCTTGGCCAGCCTGCAGTGAATTTGTCCACTGAGTCTCCTGTCCTCCCTTACTTGTATGTTCTGTGGTAGTCTGGGGCAAAACGGAGGAGGCCTCCCTCCATGCCTTGTTTTTGTTCACCCTTGGTCCCAGGATGCTGACTCTGGTGAGAGGAATAGCAGTTAGTGTACAGCAGACCAAGGGCTGTTGTCACTGTTGGCCAAAGAGTCCATCTGTTGAATTTGAGGCTACTTTATAGCTGTTGAAGCCAACCCGAGCTGGTGCTACTGCTGGCGTTGCTCTCCCCACCCTGTTTTCCCCACTGTGCTTCACTTTGCTGCAGAGGCAACATTCAGGAGCTGCTTACTTGCAGAGCAGGTGAAAGCCAAGTGAGGAGACAAGAAACAGCAAAAAGAAAGACCCAGGTCGTACCGAGGGATGCAGGAGCAGGGCTCGGGGAGGCCTGGGGATGGGAGCTTGCTTAATGTGCTCGTATTGCCAGGGACCACCTGTCACAGCACCCCCAGGGATAAGTTGCATTGGCTGTGGGTCAGCATTAGGTGTGTGGAGAGCAGTGTCCCGTCCAGTGGGATCTCTGCGTTGTGACTTAAGCCTTGCCGGTGCCATGCTGTCCTGAGGTGAATGTGCTTCCAGGCCTGGCCCAACCTTGGGCACCTCCGCCTCCTCTCTGGCTTGGGGCAGCCCTGTCACTGCTCCTCTTCCCTGTCCCTGTGGTCACCTGTGCTGACCGCTCCAGGAGGCCAGGCTTCCGCAGGTGATGGGGCATAAATAAATTACCCCAAGGATGTCAGCATTAGCATTTTGTTTTGAAGACTGAACAGATAAATACTATGTTCTTAAGTGTGCCTTCTGCTTTCCAAAAAAAATCTGTATCCTGAATTACAAAATAATTTTAGTCTAGATTTTGTATTTTTAAAAACAAAACATTTTCCAGTAGTAATTCAACAACAGTTATCAAAAAGCTTTTATCAGCATAAACAGGAACAGAATAAGCAACAAAAATGTATCTAGAATCACAAAGTCATAGACTAGTTTGGGTTGGAAGGGACCTTTAAAGGCCATCTAGTCCAAACTCCCTTGCAATGAGCAGGGACATCTTCAACTAGATCAGGTTGCTCAGAGCCCCATCCAACCTGTCTTTGAATGTTTCCAGGGATGAGTGATCTACCTCCTCTCTGGGCAACCTGTGCCAGTGTTTCACCACCTTCATTGTAAAAAATTTCTTCCTTATATCTAGTCTAAATCTTCCTTCTTTCAGTTTGAAGCCGTTACCCCTTGTCCTATTGCAACAGGCCCTGCTAAAAAGCTTATCCCTGTCTTTCCTGTAGGCCCCCTTTTAGTACTGAAAGGCTGCCACACGGTCTCCCCAAAGCCTTCACTTCTCCAGGTCAAACAACTCTCTCAGCCTCTCCTCATAGGAGAGATGTTCCATCCCTCTGGTTGTTTTTGTGGCCCTCCTCTGGACTCGTTTCAATAGGTCAATGTCTTTCCTGTGCAGAGGCAGCTCCAGAGCTGGACACAGTACTCAAGATGGGGTCTCACCAGAGCGGAGTAGAGGAGCAGAATCACCTCCCTTGACCTGCTGCTGACCACGCTTTGTTTGATGCAGCTCAGGATCCAGCTTTTCATCCACCAGTACTCCCAAGTCCTTCTCGGCAGGGCTGCTCTCAGTCCCTTCATCCCCCAGCCTGTATTGGTACTGGGGGTTGCCCTGACCCAGGTGCAGGACCCTGCCCTTGGCCTTGTTGAACCTTATGAGGTTCACATGGGCCCACTTCTCAAGCCTGTCCAGGTTCCTCTGGATGGCATCCCATCCCTCGGGTGTGTCAACTGTGACACTCAGCTTGGTGTCGTCTACAAACTTGCAGAGGGTGCGCTCTATCCCACTGCCTATGTCATTGATGAAGATACTGAACAGTACTGGTCCCAGTACAGAACCCTGAGGGGCACCACTTGTCACCATTCTCCATCTGCACATTAAGCCATTGACCACTACCCTCTAGATGCGACCATCCAACCAATTCCTCATCCACCGAGCAGTCCAACCATCAAATCCATCTCTCTCCGATTTAGAGAGAAGGATGTTGTGGAGGACCATGTCAAAGGTCTTACAGAAGTCCAGATAGATGACATCTGTAGTTCTTCTCTTGTCCACTGATGATGTCACTTCATCACAGAAGGCCACTAGGTTGGTCAGGCAGGACTTGCCCTTGATGAAGTCATGTTGGCTGTCTCAAATCACCTTTCTGTCCTCCACGTGCCTTAGCATAGCTTCTAGGAGGATCTGTTCCATGATCTTCCCAGGCACAGAGGTGAAGCTAACAGACTGGTAGTTAACAGGGTCCTCCTTTCTACTCTTCTTAAAAATGCGTGTGATGTTTCCCTTTTTCCAGTCGCCGAGGACTTCACCTGACTGCCATGACTTTTCAAATATGATGGAGCGTAGGTTGGCAACTACAGTGAATGGGTGGGTGGCTCAGATCTTTGCAGTGATGTTTTTCTGGGGACAGGGAGTACCGTTGTGCTGGGGAACATCATGTATGACCTCCAGTTGTTTCTGTCCTGCATGTTGTAGCTGACCAAAACTTCTGGCAGTAATATTGCACTGCAATTCCTTAATTTATCCCTGCTGTCCCCGAAGTCATGTGCGATATGGAAGAATCAGCCTTTTGAGGAAATCTTTATGAGGAAAAGTTGAGAAACCTGGGTCTGTTTAGGCTGGAGAAAACTGAGAGGGGATCTCATCAGTGCTTAACAATATCTAAAGGGTGGGTGTCAAGAGGATGGGGCCAGGCTCTTTTCAGTGATGCCCGGCAACAGGACAAGAGGCAATGGGCACAAACTGGAACACAGGAAATTCCATCTCAACTTGAGGAGGAACTTCTTTACTTTGAGGGTGGCAGAGCCCTGGAACAGGCTGCCCAGAGAGGTGGTGGAGTCTCCTTCTCTGGAGATATTCAAAACCCACCTGGACGTGTTCCTGTCCAACCTGCTCTAGGTGACCCTGCTCTGGCAGGGGGGTCGGACCAGATGATCTCCGAAGGTCCCTTCCAACCCCTATCGTTCTGTGATATATCTGAGAGTTTCCTTTTAGTTGTCCTCTGATGTAAACTGAGTCTGCTGTCACCTGGTGAAGAGGGCAGTCATATAAACTAATGAGCTGGCTGTTATATAGACATCTTATGTATAATGACATACTTTTATTACTTACTCATACGTGCCAACTGCCCTGTATCACAGCATGGTACCTGCTTTATAGCAAAATGACAATTTTCTTCTTTACTTGTCACATGGGTTAAGAAACAAATGTATTTCTGAACTTTGTTTATTTACTTTGCTTCCTAAGTGCTTCTTGTATACTTGGAGTTCAAAATTTTGCAAATGCTTAGCATGCTAGAATTTCACTAGAATAAAACATGGGCCTCTATGCCAAGTTAAAATGCTTTCTCAGGGCGAGCAAGAAAAGCAATGCAGATGTGCAATGCACGTCTTGTCAGAAGACAAGGGCTCTTTATGGTGTATCTACCATCCCTGCCTGGGCCTGGCAAAAGATTCCTGCAGTATATGTATATGGCTTTTCAGGCAAATAGTGAAGTTCAACGTTCAAGCACAGGCTGAATCTCTCTGGAGTTGGGGGCACTTTCTTCTGACTTCAGTGCCATTTGAGCCAGACCAATTATGTGGTTGGACGTTCATCTTGGCCTTTCAGGGTAGTCTCTTTTGGATTTAGTCTGTAATCAAAAGAGAATGTAAGAAACAGAAGTTTCAAGTAACCTTTCCCTGGTCCCCTTTTGCCTTTAAGATTCAAAACAGGAGAGACTTATGTAGACAGAAATATTCTAAAGCTAAATACAAGTTAATTGCACAAAACCCTAAGCTTACCTCCTCTGTGTGTGAGCTGGGCTTGTGAAAATTTGAGCTGTGACTCGTAGTCCAAAGACGAACTGTATTCAGAGTTTAGCTGACATGATTAATTTTTCTTTTATAGGATGGAGATCTATTAGTAATGGCAAATTAGGGTTTTTTAATTTATTTATGTGACGTTTCTGTGCTATGCTAGGAGCTGTTTCTGCACATCTTCAGAAGATGGCTGAGCATCACCCACTGACCTTCAGCCTCTGTCCTCCCTCCTGCTTGCCCCAGCTAACACGTGTCTCATCCCTATAATTTAGACTCTTAAGGCCTCTTGATGTGGGACAAAACCTCCGAATCTCTGAAGGGGCTGCAGTGGTAGTGGTTTGTGTAATTTCCCCAAAGCCTTTTGCTGCTGGTTAGAGTATACTAATGTTTTCTTCTGGTCTGAAGCTCTCTTTTATTTTCTTCGTTTGGCTTTGGGAGCAGCCAGGAGAGCAGGGACAGAGAGGCGAGGAGGCAGAGCCCTTCTCCCATGCAATGCAAGCAGACGAAGGCCATGCTTCAGCCCCACGTTAGACGTGGAAAGTGTTACCTCATTGAGCTTGTGCCAAAGTAGTCTGTGGATATGCCTGTTCTGGAACTAGAAGTAGCTAACTTTGCCTTGACAGGTTACGGGCACCTCTTACTTGTGGGACACCCCTATCCACACGCAGTCTCCTCTGGAAATAATAAAACGAGTTTCAGGAAATTCAATTAGATAGGTCAGTATAATTTCAAGCAGATCAACTATGAGCTGTAAGTTTTCCAGGGCAGATGCCTTATCTCTGGGAAAGCAGGACCCTGTCTCCTGCTGAAATCTCTATCTGTCGTGGTGTCAGTAATAAGCTGGGGATGATGATGATGATGAGGAGGACATCTCGCCGAGCTTCTCTTCTGCGTCACTGGTCCACCATGGGCAGCACTGCCCGCACGGTCCATGCGCTGCTCAACTGCAGCTCTGGTGCCTGCAGCCCTCGGCGCTGAGCTGGGGGTGCCCTGTGCACCCTGTCTTAACTCTCTTTCTCTTAAGCAGTTTCTATACGTACCTATAGCCTCACCTGGTTTGGGTGAGCACAAACAAGGTGAGCTCAGAGGAAAGGTTTGCATCTAAACGTCTTTGGATTTTGAGGTGTGAAAATCCTAAAGCAGAAGTAATTGTGGTTTGGTTTTTTTTTTTCAATTCTTTTCGATCACGATGGTGGTGTGAATCAAAATAGAGGCATCTCATCAATTGTAACCCAGGTCCAAATTTTGCATCCTGAATATTTCTGTATGGTGTAATATATGCAGACATAGTTGCTTATGGAACTATTTCTCGTGTCTGTCATTGGTACATTTATCTTAATTGTTGCAGTGTAGCATTTGTCTTTTGAGCACATGTGAGTATGAAAGCTTAAACACAATTTTGTTGTGTTTTTTTTTTTTTTTTTTAATGTTTGGAAGAGGAGTTATTTTGAAGACATGCCCTTTTTCCTGTGAACCTTGAAAGAGGTGTGTAGCTTACCAAAGGCCATGTCGTGGACTAATAAAAGTTCAAGGAAGTCTTTTCTTGTTAGATTTCTTTAAAATGTCTTTAAATCAGTCATCCAGGTAAGACTGATTTAGAATTCAAAGCAAAAGAAGTTTTATTAGATTTATTGCGTATGAGGATATAAATTTATCTCTTTAAAACATCACTGAGGTAAATTCTAATTGATTTGTTTCATTTTACAAAATACGACATGTTCTGGATTAACAGCATGAGTATGTCTATTTTTACTCTTATTTTACAGACCAGTGCAGAGAACAGCTCTTACAGACTTAATATGTTATATTGTATTGTTCAACAAGATTGTACTTCTCATAGGAAGCACGAGAAATCCCAGAGTTCAAGATAATATGGGGTTTTTTTCTGTATTTATAATTTAGAAGACTGTGAAGTCTGAAAGTTTTGAGTCCACAGCAGTTTAAAATAATTTTTCTTTCTTGCTAAAGCTAAGTAAATTTTGAAACAACCGTGGTTTCAGATAACAGAAGTAGCTAGGGAACAAATTTTCTGTTGTGTGACAATAAGTAAGGTTTTAGGCTTTTTTACAGCATTTCAATGAAAGGGGTAGCTTTTGTAAAAACTGTTTCCTAAAATGCGTGAGGGGGGTGTTTCAGAGAGGGCGTCTCCACGGGGAGGTGGGAGGTCCAGCAGCAAGGCTGTACTCTGCAGGACGCTCCGCGAACCTGCGAACCTGCATCTCGTGCAACTCGGATGTCGAATGTCTTTGGTGACACTTGTGTCTCTTCTAGAAAATCTTCATATCAAATGAAAGCTTTGCCAAAACTGACATTTTTACACTGAGTTTGGTTTTCAAGAAGCTTGCATTTAAGAAAACTTTGAGGATTCCTAGTATCTCTAGGCCATCTAAAATATTTATCTTCTTTCAAATGGCAAATTTTTACTTCGTTACTAATTTTTGTGTTGTACTTTGTCTTTCTAGACAGAGACGAAACTGCATTCCTAGTCTAACAACATGCAAGCTATGTAAAGGAACAGTGAAATGAAATCAGCCTTCTAGAAAATGGGAAAGGTGGCAGATGTACGAGTCATCCAGCAAAATAAAATGTTATTAGGACTAAAATTTACTGCTCAGTGCAAACCTCCTGATGAAATCCATGCATGTGAACTTGGAACAGCAGTTTGGCCTGGCCGAGGGTGTTGATGTGAGTCAGTGCCTGATGACGGGTGGGAGAGGGTGATCCCTCCTCCTGCATCACTGTGTGCGCCGCGTTTGTGTCCCCCTGCCGACTTCGTGGTCGTGCGATTCATTACATCTACTGGGATAAACAGTCTGGGTTTTAAATTGAAGACTAAATGAACAGGTTTCTTGCCTTTCTTTTTTGTTCAGCACTGATGCGTAAAAATCCAGCAAAATTTTGATTTCTTTCCCATCCCCTTTTAATTTTGAAGGGGCATGGGGCTGTGAAAGGGAAATGGTGCCTACTTGGAAGATGGCAGAGGCCCCCGGCCACCTTTGTCTGTAGCTTGCAGACGGTAGATCTTGCTCTGTGTCTTACTGAGGTAAGAGAGAGTTCATGACCGCCCTGTATCTGCACAGCTCGCTATATATAGACTGGGAGCTTCCCTGGGAATTCTCGCATCGCAGCTGGTCTGGGACACCCGTGGCACAGCCCAGTCCCCAGGTGACGATGTAGGTGTCATGTAGGTGCTGTGTCTGCCCGAGTTGGTGTGTGGTCGGTTTGTGCCGCAGGCGCTGGGGCTTTCCTCTGTAGACAGTGACGAGTTACTTGGCTGTAGGAAAAAGCATGTAAAAGCAGCTGTACGAGTTTCTGCTGAGTTGAAGGATCCTCCAGGAGAAAGCAACCCCCCCTTCCCTGCCGTACCTGGCAAACGAAAATGCATGTTCAGGCTCTTGAAAACTATTTTCTTTCACTTAATATTTTCGATTGTGTACGCATACATAGTGTTTTTTTCCCCCCACTGAATCAAAAAAGAGTATGACAGAAATCTGAGAATCCAAATTTCTTGTGGCAGATTTCGTCTTTAAGAACAGTATTCTTGGCTTTAAAAATAAGAACTGGAGAGTGGGTTTCGTATAGACAAGGTTGTTATTTTGATGCTTGCAAGCTTCTGTCAGTTCAGACATCTTGCTATTTAAAAAAGTATGAGGGATTTTTTTTTTTAAATACATTTTTATCCCAGTTATTGAAACTTTCATTGTATTTTTAACAGTGCTGTTGCTATTAATACAGAAGAGAAGAGACATAACAAAGGCCTGTTGGTTGCTGGGGGAAAACTTGCAGCATTAAATGAATTAATTTGAAGTGTTTTGCAAAAATACATGGATGGAGGCTGTGGTTAGAAGAAATGGTTTAAAACTTTGGTTAGATTGGTGCAGTACCGGCTGGGGAGCTGTTAGTGTGTGCTATCTAAAACGTATGCTGAAACAGTCAAAAAGATGCTGTATTTTAATCTATTTCTATACAGCAAGCTCTTTTATTTTTGCTCTAGTGTGTGTTACGGAAGAACAAGCATGTTTTTTTCCTCTTCAGTGGAGTCTAGGACACTACCTTAGCATATGTAACAGCAGTATTGGTTATGCACTGATCCTGATCATTCAAAGTTAGCAAGAGATGCTATCACCTTCTTCTAGCTGCATTTTGGTGGTGCACTAATTGGAGAGATCCCAAGTGAATAATATAAGCAGGTTTTCCGAAAGAAATATAATTGTATAGTTTCTAAGAACCTGTGTTTTTTTTCTACAGCTCATTAGACAGAGTTTGCTGCTTGTTCTTCTTAGTCCCAAATATTCTGTATTTGTATTAAAGGAGTTAGTTACAGAAAACAGAAGTTGCAGTACTTCAAAAAAAATACTACTTTTCCGTGAACATACAAGCTGCACATAAATGACTCAGGGTGTTTTTCTAAGTGTTTTTGTTTTTACCAATCCTGTGTGAAACTTACTTTTGCCATTAGTTATGAAGAATTCTCAGATTCTGTGTATAAACATGTGTGTGTATATATATATAAAATAATTATTCTGTTACATTGAAAACATTTTCAGTAAAGTCAGTTTCTCAGCGCACATAAAGAACTAGAAACTGGAGGTTTCAAGCTCAGGTTTGACCAAGTAGAGGATACTCTCTAATTCGTCTAGCAGAAGAGAAGAAAGATAATTACTTGGGTTTTACAGGGCTTGAAGGTACAATTCTAGGTGCAATATTGTGATGCATTTGAGTATATTTCTAACATTGTTACGCTGCATGCAATTGCAGTCATTTCTCTGTATCTTCTGCCAAGGCTGACTTTGTAACAAAGATGGGAATTCCTAATTTAGACCTCGTTTTAAATTATGACTGAGAACACCAAAGTCTCGTATCATTCTTATATTAATCAAAACTTCTAGAGAGACAAATTGTGGTGCCCTGACCTGGAAAAATTAAGCAGTTTTTACTATTTCCTATATGGTATACTCAGAACTCAGTTGAGAAGACATAAAGGTTTACCTTTTGTTCAAAATAGGGCTTGGCATTGCTTCACTGGTTTTAATGGTTATTTTTTCTTGCTTTCTTTTCTGGTCAAGAAGACTAGCTGGTTTTGCTTCTCTCTTAATCAAGTCTTCTGCTTTAATTTTGACAAGTGCGGACATGCTGTTAGAGAATTAAGCCATTTTGAAAGACGTGTAATGGGCTAGAGTTCAGTGTGCTGCTGTTAGCTGTTCCCTGTCGCTGGAGGTGACAAGAGAGAAGATAACTAAGGAAGTTAAAGGAGGTTTTTAATGCTGACCCTCATCTTCCTGCATTAGAGGGTTCATTTTTGGGGCTTAACTTGCCAGCTTTGTTTATGTTGCTGGGCACTAATGCAGCTAGGTCTGTGAGGGTATCGGAACGTCAAGTTGGAAGGGGTACTGAGCACACTCTTAGATCTGTTTTTTCCAATAGTTGTCATCTGTGTTTTCTTTAACATCTTGGAAATGGTCTCTATTTCTACTGCTGGCCAGGTATGGAAGTGATGGTGAGCCATAAGTGAATGTGGATGATGGAGGAGAAGAGTGGGTTTTGAGAAGCCAGAGGAAGAGGGAAGGTTGGGGTGCACTTGGCAAGCCGCGGGGGCAGGTGATTTTTGGTGTTTATACCAAATTCTGGAAATGAGATTGAGGGAGGAGCTTGAAAATGAGGAGAGTTACTGGTAAGGTGAGGGTTCAGGGCAAGGAGAGGAGTTAAGGTTTTCCTGTTATGGGCTCTCTTCACTGCTTAAGAGTGTGGGAGTGGGATTCTGGTTTCTTCTGGTTAAACAGAGGATAACCTCAAGCTTAGACCAGACCTGAGCTTAGTTGCTGATTTGAAAAAGAGGATTATTGTGGATTTGTAAGGAGAAACCGTAACTGATGGCCTCTGAACAAAGCATGGATGCAAATTGAAATAACAGGAGAAGTAAAATGCAGGGTTGGTAGCACTCAGTGTTAGTTCTGTCTTTATTTTCCTGGTGAGATCTCCAGCCTGCTATGGTGCTAATTGCATTTTGTCTTAGACATCCTGCAGCACGGTCAGACAGTAGGAGTAGAGCCATGGGAAACCTAAGGTTACCTTAGGGTCAATTTTTTCAAAAAAAGTCTTTATCTTTAGAAGTTATGAATACATTTGGAAACAAAACAAATAATCCTTGAGATTAGTATTTTTGGGAGTTTGGTTTTAAGGTATTTTCCCTCTTTCACCCTATCATGAATTGCTGCACTGCAGTTCCTGGTCTGGATTACCAGCAATCAGAACCCTAAATTCTGAGATGGACAGTTCTGTTTAACTTAACCTTATAAAATAAACATGATTATAATAGTTGAATTTATATAGTGATTGTTCTCAAAGTTTAAGACAAACACTAGGCATGTTTAGATCTGAGTGACTATACACTTAAATCAGTGTCACAAGAAGGTATTGAAATTACACCGCTTCAATAGATTGGGTAGTTCGGAAAAGTAATAGCTAAATATTGTTGTTAAAAATTGCTCCCCAGAGATGAAAATAAGGCCTGTTTTGGTTAAAATATCTTGAAAAGTATTTAACAGATAAATTAACGCTACTATGATTATTTCCACATTGCTTTTGTAGATGCTAACTGGAAACTAATTTTCCTTGGTGGGTTTGATACGGAGGTGCCAGTGTGTGTGTGCACAGGCGCATATTAAACAGAGATACTGTTCCATGAGTATCTGATCCTTAGGGATGAGATGGTGGAGTGGTGGTGTGTGGCATCCTCCGGCCTCATGTCAGCATACTTAGGCAATGTAGAAAGGTTTTTGTATGAGCTATTATGTGCACATAGTTGTGGAGAACAAAGGAAGGGAATAGTTGTAGTCTTGGGAGCAGTTTTCAAAGAATCGTAGAATGGTATGTGTTGGAAGGGACGTTAAAGATCATCTAGTTCCCACTCCCCTGCCATGGGCAGGGACACCTCCCACTAGACCAGGCTGCGCAAAGCCCCATCCAGCCTGGCCTTGAACACTTCAAGGGATGGGGCATTGACAGCTTCTCTGGGCAACCAGTTCCAGTGCCTCACCACCCTCAGAATAAAGACTTTCTTCCAAATACCTCATCTAAATCTCCCCTCTTTCAGTTTAAAATCGTTACTCCTTGTCCTATCGCTACACTCCTTCGTAAAGAGTCCCTCCCCATCTCTCTCTGTTTTATAGGGCACGGTGGAAACTCCTGAAGCTTTCAGTGCCCCACTCACTATTAGCAGGATTTCCCCGCAACACAAATCAGCATAAATGCTCCGCATATATCTATTCTGGGTCCTAGGACCCGGTGTTGATCTGTAGGTGTTTTTCAGCATATGTTAGTATATCACTCTTTATTTGTGCCACATACCAGCTCGATCCAACAGACGTAGGTGACTTGGAGGATCAAGTGAGGGATAAATTAGGTCAATTAGATACCCACAAGTCCATGGGCCCTGATGGGATGTACCCGAGAATGCTGAGGGAGCTGGCGGAAGTCATTGCGGGGCCGCCCTCCATCATCTTTGAAAGGTCCTGGAGAACAGGCAAGGTGCCTGAGGACTGGAGGAAAGCCAGTGTCACTCCAGTCTTCAGAAAGGACAAGAAGGAGGACCCGGGGAACTACAGACCGGTCAGCCTCACCTCCATCCCTGGAAAGATGATGGAACAGCTTGTTCTGGGCGTCATCTCAAGGCATGTGGAGGAAAAGAGGGCTATCAGAAGCACCCAGCATGGATTCACCAAGGGGAAATCATGCCTGACTAATCTGATAGCCTTCTATGAAGGTGTGACTGGATGGATAGATGAGGGGAGGGCAGTGGATGTTGTCTACCTTGACTTCAGCAAGGCGTTCGACACGGTCTCCCACAGCATCCTCATAGGGAAGCTTAGGAAGAGTGGGTTAGATGAATGGACAGTAAGGTGGATAGAAAACTGGTTGAAAGACAGAGCTCAGAGGGTCGTGGTTAGGGGCACAGAGTCCAGCTGGAGA
>VYZM01007347.1:63587-93432 GCA_013398915.1 Dromas ardeola
GACAAGAGGTAACGGGCACAAACTTGAGTATAGGAAGTTCTACCTAAACATGAGGAGGAACTTCTTTACTTTGAGGGTGGCAGGGCCCTGGAACAGGCTGCCCAGAGAGATGGTGGAGTCTCCATCTCTGGAGACATTCAAAACCCGCCTGGACGTGTTCCTGTGTAACCTGCTGTAGGTGACCCTGCTCTGGCAGGGGGGTTGGACCAGACAATCTCCGAAGGTCCCTTCCAACCCTATGATTCTGTGATTCTGTGATTCTGTGACGTGTTGCTTCTCCTGTAAACTAGACAGGGAATGACTGTGTAAGCACCAGGCCGTGCCCAGACAATCTGCTGCTCTTGCACGCTGTGGTGCTGCGGTGCAAGAAGCATGGGGGACCTCTTCCCACATGCATCCCACTTGCAGCAACTGCACGGGAGGCAGGGAGAGCTCGTGGGTGCCCCTGTGCATGGCTGACCGGGTGGCAGGAGAGAGTAAGGTGTCTGGGGTGCTAAAACTCTAAATCCTATCAGAAACGTTAAGGTATCATCGCTGACCTGAATTGAGATAAACTTTCCTGTGATTTACATAACTTGCGTGTTCCTTGCACATGGTTCAGCAAAGCTGTTTATATTGCAAAGTCCCCCTCACCAAGCCTTGACTTTGAAGCTCCCAGAGGAGTAATACAGTCATCAGAACAGAGAGTGGCATTTCATATTTTTTGTTAATTTCATAGTTTACAGAGTGTCGGAAATGTGAGGCACTGTATATAATGATGTTTTTGCAACTCTCCCTATATATTAATCATTGTTTAGAGTTCACATACTACAAGATTAATTGTCTGTGCCGACTTGGGAGCATATATCAAAATTGGTTGTTTCCTTCTTTCATGGTGCTTGATATTAATGGCCCCCAAATGGAAATCTTATTTCTGAAATAAATTAGGCTCTTGATCTCATGTTGGATGTCATTAGGGTAGACAACTGTACTTCTGCTCTCCTAAATCTTCCTTTGAAACAGTTTCCCAGACTTGCAATTTTTTGTGTTTAATCAATATAGAACAATGACACACATGTCAGACTGCAACACATACGTGTGTATATACATACACACGCATGTGGATAATTATTCCAGTAAAATCAATTATTCAAGTCTATATCTAATACTGAATTTGAAGGGCTATAATAGTGGCTGAAAAAAAACGATGAACGCTTAAATCCAAGTGATGCTGTAATGATGAGTGGAGGCAAGAGATAAGCTCCTGGAAGAAACAAGAAAGCAATTCTCTCTTTCATCAAATTCACTCATGGTTCAATTGACAAGTTGCAATCCAAAGATGTTCTTCATTTCTTCAGCATCATTGCCCAAATTTTGATGTCCCTGCACAGAAGATTGTGCACCATTATACCCAGTGCATTTCACTTACATATTCATGAGCCCTCGACTTGATTACTGTAATTCATCTCTGTCGTCTGGAGCTAATACTAATAATTACAAATTGTAATCGGTAAACTTCTGTTGAGTTATTTGTTGTATTTAAATGCAGATTTATGGAGTAATCTGTGTGTTGCAGCAAAATACTCTGAAAAGGACACATTTTTCTTATCTTAGTTGTGGATTTAGCACACTTGGAGTTTGTGGCAGTACTTGGATAGAGGTCAAGGATTTTCCTACAGAGGAATAAATCCCATGTAAAAGTTTTATTTTGAAGTTTGGGCAGGGCAGTGTTATTCAGTGCTCACAGCATAGACATGAGGGATTTTAGAGATACGGTGTCATTCCACTCAATGTATTTTTCTCAAATATTTTATTTTTTTCCCCTAGCAAACAGAACTTAATTGTGCACAGCATAAACAAACAGTAGTCATGGTAAAAACGTGTTAATCTTTCACAGCCAAATATAAAGCTTTATCCTCCATTTATTAATTCTCAACGTTGGTTGCCACATGCATTCTAGTGGCAGCGCAAATTAACTTTTCTTTTGTTGCGGGTGCCTGACCTGACGCTAATTGTAAAGCCCGGGCGTGGGCACTGGGGTGCTCAGGAGCCTGGAGCTGCCCTTTGGTGGTGGCACCTCCTAGTGGTTATCGGGCTGTGTGCTGTGGGGAAATGTCACTAAAGTCATCAGTTTTGACAAAGAGCAATGTTTTCATAGAATCATAGAATGTGTTGGGTTGGAAGGGACCATGAAAGGTCATCTAGTCCAACCCCCCTGCACTAAGCAGGGACATCTTCAACTAGATCAGGTTGCTCAGAGCCTCATCAAGCCTGGCCTTGAATGTCTCCAGGGATGGGGCCTCCACCACCTCTCTGGGCAACCTGTTCCAGTGTCTCACCACCCTCATTGCAAAGAACTTCATCTTAATGTCTAATCTAAACCTACCCTCCTCTAGTTTAAAACCATTGCCCCTCGTCCTATCGCTACATGCCCTTTTTGGAATAGACCACCAGGAGCCATGTGAAATGTAGCCAGGCCCCGTGCCCAGTCCTGTGCTGGGGAAGGAGGAGCCCTGTGCAGTGGCACAGGCTGGGGCTGGAGCTGCCTTGGGTATGGGGGCAGCCAGTGGGCAGAGGCCACCAGGTCAGCAGGGCATGGCCAGGAGACGTAGGAAGGGATCATCCCCCTCTGCTCAGCATGCGTCAGTCCACATCCAGTTCTGGGATGTCCTGTGGTCCCTTCCAACCTGAATTATTTCATGGTGTTAGGTTGTTGGGGCATGTGGAGATCATGTGTGGTTTTAGAGGTATTGGAAGTATGCAGCACATCGGAGAGTTGATTTAAATTAATTAGTTATATGATTTCTCATGGATTGGTATAGATTGCTTCTAGGTAAAGTGGATGAGTTTAAAAAAATAAAATAAAGAAAATCCAGATTTCCTTGGTGCAGAGAAGTAACACATTAATAGGAAGAATTTAGGTATCTGAAGATGCAGAATTTTGCCTTGAAAATTTTAGGGTAGGAAAACAGGAAGAGTATAGGGTACCTCTATAGTACTTCTCAGACTTTTCATTATGGATTTAGGAAATCATAATTTCTTTTCAGAAGAGCAAGGGATTTATATATTTTTTTGAAAGCTTATGCAAACTGCATTGTGGTTAGCAGCCAAAGTAAATTTACCATTTTTTAATATCAACCATTTGCTGTTTAAATAAAGATCCAATAGTTCCTTGATACTTTTTTGTATACCAGTAGTAATGGAGCACAACTCAGTAAGTAGTGGTGTTCCAATGGTTTACTGACCATATTATTTCAATTTAGTGGGTTTTAGGAGACATTTAATTGCTGAAGTGGACTAATAATTAGCTCACGTTTTTTTGGCTATCAAACTTCTATGCTGAGGACTGAAACGGATGGTGCAATGTGATACATTTTTAAATAAATCACTGTTATTGTTGAAAGTGGACATGCAGGATGCATGCAAAAGCTAACATTGCTTTCCACTTTGGAAAGAACCTTTCCAACATTTCAGTGTCTCAGGAAGAGTGATATTGGCCAGATGTTCGGATTTTTGTCTTGGATGGATTTCTGCTGAGTTAAAGTCCTTTTAGCGAGGCTGGGAAGGTATTGATGAATGTAAAAATGGAACAAGATGCTTCAATGATCAGACTTGCATGTTTTTTGCTTTTTCATGATTAGTTCCTATCTGGGATCAGTATATACCTCTTGGTTGAAGACATTGTATATATGCTTACATGTTTGAAAAAATTGAATCCCTGACTAAATCCCCTCCTAAAGGCAGGACTTGTAACCTTCCTGGGTGTGTATCCCTATTTCTCGGTAACACAAAATACCAAGAAATTAACTTTAGCATGATACATCGCCAGTTCAAAAAGCAGTTTTACAGGTTAAGAAACAAAAAGATGAAAGGCAGGAGGCTTATTTTCTACTGTACGGTGTTCAGCTATTTCCTGTAGTCCTCTGTAGCCCTGTTTTTCTTGACTTCATGGGGCATGGGGCAAGGTGGAGCAAACGTGCTCAAAAATTGGTGTGAGGCGAGTGATTGCAGATAGAGTGCGGTCAGAAATGGAAAAGGTAACTGTCCCTTCAGCTCATCACCTGGTAACTTAAGAGTTGCTACAGGTATCAGTTGCTTTCTGAGGTCTACTTTCATTAATGTTAAGTATTTTGTTGGCTTGTGCCCTTGCAGAGACGGTGAATGTACTTAAGTCGTATCATTGCTGCCAACTGTCCGAGGTGACGTATCAACGAACCTTAGAGAGCGCGATGGTCTCTGAAGCCCATTTCCCCCCGTGGCTGCTGTTGGGTGTTACACAGCAGGTCTTTGTGCCTGGAATCCGAGGAGACAGGCGACGGGAAGGAGGTGTAATTCAAACCCAGGGACTTGTTCTTGCCGGCGTGTCGGGCTGTGGAACGTAACTGGAATCCAGCTGACACTGCCAGCGTTCGTGGCTTCCCTTTGGCATCTGGCTGCTTGTTTTGACGGTTCCTCCTGCAGCACAGAGCTAGACAGGGAAATGAATGAATTCACTGGCAAATTTTCAGATATATTAGTTTTTTATTAACCATTATTTTCCTTGCAGCTTGTGTTAACATGCCCAAGTGCCATATGCTGCTGAACAAGTCCGGTACACACCCCAGACTGATGATTTAGTTGGTTTTGATCTGTGTGTGCTTTTTTTGCCACAAAGGCTTTATCTGTTCTCAAAATACTCAAAACAGTGAAGACAGCCACACGCAGGGCCATGTAATCTTAAATTTTAGATGGTTTTAAGCAGAAACTAAAAATATGTACTTAATTTCCCTTTATCTCCTCACTTAATACATGATAAGTTGTATTGACACACTTGAATCTGCTTCTGCGCTTTCACTCGTCCTGGTGGGAGTCCATTTGCCATTGAGAGTTATACTGAAATACCTGTGCTTGACTGTCCAGTCGACAGTGTTTTTTAAAAATCATTTAAAGATCTATGTACTGAAAAAAAGCTATAAATGGTATCTAAATTTAAATAATTTCAGTTTTAGAAAGCTGATCTCTGATAGGCACAGGGAGCCTCAGTGAGCTCAGCTTGGCAAAGCCAATCTATTTCCCCAGATAAGTGGTAAGAAATACTCTTCCTATTTTGACCTGAACAGATTAGAAAATATAGGGGGGTGTGGGGAAAAAAAATCTGGTTTACTTAATTTCAAGATGTGTAACAAATTGTAGTGGCAACTGCAGTTGGTCTGCACCCATCTGAAAGCTGCAGTTGGGAAACACGGGTTGTTATGGGCGAAGGTAAGAAGTGTGGACACCTCGGGGGGAGCGCTTGCAGTCTTTTTGATGCTTGGGGCCATCCTTCTGGTGGGCAGGTGAGATTGAGTCCCTGGGGTGGGCAGAATTTGTAAACACTAAGCATCGTAAGGTGGGCTTCGTAGGAGCCTGATTTTCTGCTTTGTCTTATAATAGATAGCTACTTCTGACAAAGAAGTTTGTGGTGCTCTCTTGTGCAACGCACACAAAATATTTCAAAGAATAATCTTATTTATTGTAACTTTTTGTGTTAAACACTTCAATAGGTTTTTGGAAATGGTACATTTACAAAAACCAAGACACCTATTTGGAACTAAAGGATAAGAAATTTTCCTATGTCATTTAATACGAACACATTGCATTTTCCATTCCTAATTCTAGGTATTGTTTTCCACATATGGACCCTGTTTCCATTATGTGGGAACATAAAATTGTTAGCTACAGAGTATTGAATGATATTACTTGAATGGTTTTCTCAGTTTTTCCTTTTGTGCTTTTTAGAAATCATGTTTTATGGAATAAACAGAAAATGAATGGCTGCATTCTTACTGCCTTTGTAATGTGCCCTTGCTTCCATTCTCAGTGCTGGTGTTCACTTAGCAAATATTTATCTTCCATTATAGAGGACTTTGGAGCAGAAAATGTGGTGCTCATGAGTTTAAATTATAAGTACCTTTATAATCATAGTCAAGTAGAATAGTTAAATGGGTGTACACAGGAAACAGGAGATCTGACTTGCTTAGACTTGAGATGAGTGATGCAATATTTAAATGAAGATATTATAAATCAGGTTTAGCATTACTTCTATCCTTGTATTCAATGAAGTGAACTTGCTAGTTCTTCTGCATGAACTGGTGACAAAGGAATCTTTACAGCTTTTACAAAATAATTGCACATTGCTAATTTCCACGTTGGTGGAGCAGTGTTAGCCAATGAGTTTTCTATCAAAGCGTGTTTTTATATCTCTAAATGCATTGCAGATTTGGAGAGTGCGGTACCCTTTTGCACAATCATAACAGTGAGAGGATATAAATGCGGCTTTGTTCTGTTGATAAAATGTGAAAATCTAATTGTAACATAGAAATTCAAATTTTGAAACAACAGCAAAGTGTCCGACTCTGGGATGTTTTCTTAAACCAGAACAACTCTGAAACAGGTTTCTTGAAAAGCTTCCAAGAAATTTTTAATTTTTCGTTTAGTATTTTTTTTTCATCTTTGCAGGAACTGACTTTTGTAGACTTGATATTTTTTGCACTTTTCTTGTTTTATAACGAGAAGACATTTTCCTTTCCACTTGTGTAAGGACCCCGTTGCCCATGCCCTGGGCAGACCATCTCTCGGTGGGGTTAGTGTTGGAGCCGGTCCCTTGTTTGGGAGATCTCACTTTGAGAGCCCTGCGCTGCCACTGGGAGAAGGTGATCCCGAAGGTCTTTTGGGTGTCCTGAAGGAGCGATTGGACTAGTTTACTCCACAGATGAAGTTGTGTAAACTCCAGTAAACTCTGGTAATTACCGATTTCCCCTGTATGACTCAGGAACTGGTCCAAGCCAAAACAGTATTTTTGGCTGCTTCAGAAAATGCTTGAAGACTGTATTACTGCAATTGCATAGGGAATTACGAATTTCTGTTCACTGGTTGTGATGGAGAAATACAACCTGACCAAGCTGTGAATATGGGTACCCTTGTAACATTGATGTAGTGGTTCTTCGAATTAGTGTTAAGTTGGAATTCAAATTGGTGTTAAGTTTGGTGCAGTTTCTTTTGTATTTATCAAACAGTGTATAAAAGCTGACTCTTATACAACGTATGTTCATTGTAGACAGAACACAGATTAGGAATTTAAATGTGAACATTTATGCATGCAGTTTGGGTGTTTCCGTCTTGTTTCCATTGGTGTGTGTTTGTTTGGTTTTTTTTTTTTTTTTTTTTTAGTATGGTGTAACTAATCCCTACAAAATGGGAGTGCTCCTCTCCTCCCTAGACCTCTCTTCCCTCCCAAGCCTCCCCCACCAAAACCTTGATTTATGTGAAACCTTTAATAGAGTAAAAGGGCCTCAAGAGGAGGACTGCTCTGTGAAGTTTGGAGAGGGCTTTAATGAAAAGTTTCATTGTTATTTTATATTTACTTACCAAATCCTGCCAGAGTAAATTCTTGCCAAACTAGTTTTATATATTTCTTGTCTGGTCTTGCTAATGTATTGTTTTGTATCAGGATCTTGTCTGACAGGAAGAGCGAACAGAGCAGTTCAGGCTATGGCACAACGAATAGGTGATGGAGGAAAAATGAAGTCTATCTAAAACTTCTTATGCAATATCGAGAAACTTTTAAAGGAACTAATTAGCAAAAGTGATGCAGCTTATGTATCAAAGCTATTTTTGATGTAGATTGTACATACTGAAGTAGCACAATAGTGCTTTAGAAGTGGGCGATTCTACTGTTGATTCTGTAATCATGGGTGTTTTCCTACATTTGCCTTGGAGGTGGGAAATACTTGTGGTGGGAAGGAAAAAACATAAGGATATGGGAGTATAGAAGTTGTAGTTTCAGTTTGGGTGCTGTTTGTGTTGATGGATATAGTGAAGTCACTGAGCCAGTATTGCGATTATCTTGTTTTAATGTTTCCATTCTTCAGTAAGAAGATTAAGTGATTAAAACAAAAATGGTGAAGCGTGTGAGATGAGGGATCAGATTCTCTTAAAGCCCGAAGCAGTTATTCCGTTTCTGATTTTGCAGTGAAGCCTGGCTTATGGTTCAAAGCCCGAAGCAGTTATTCCGTTTCTGATTTTGCAGTGAAGCCTGGCTTATGGTTCAATTCTGACTTGGCTTTGAGATGGAGTGATTAGCAGAAGAAATCCGAATCAAGTCCTTTAGGAGTGCAAGATGCTTTCTAGCTTGTCAGTTTGGTTGTGTCTTCAAAGCCTGGGTCTTCCCAACTGTGGTTCAGTCTCTGATGTAGATAACGGGAGGCAGAGGAGATTTTTGTAATAGGCTGGAGGGTGAGGAAGGGTCCACTTTCCTTTTAGTTTAAAAGCAGAGTTTGCAAAGGCACCTCTTCAGCAGACTGCCCTTTAGGACTTGTTTGTTAAGGAACTTTGAAGGTTTTCTGTTTTACACAGGAGGCTTTTCCAGCCCTGTCTATGTGTCACTGGAGTATTCAAACTTCACAAAAAGTTTATCCTAGTATTTGCATTACATACCTTTTTACAGAGTAAACTTCTGGAATATATAGCTATGTGTCCACCTCTGTATGCATGACAGTGTGAATAATGTAGTACTATTTTTAATTATTCCTGATTTTTTTTTTAAAAAGGATGCTGAATTATCTCCTATAATGTGCTACAACAGTAAATGTAGTTAGAGGAAAAAACATATAATACGAGTTAATTATATAATAAATACTTGCTTAGAAGAAATGTAAGGTAATGAGATTTAATACTTAGAGAAATTAGATAAAAAAATCTGTAATTTAATTTCTGAAAGGACTAGCCTAATGGCTGTAAAATCTAATTCTGAAATCTGATCATCTGATGATGATGATTTACAGCAGTATTTAAGGTGGATGGACTTATACAAACAATGAAGTAAGTTTCATGGTTATCAGATTTCTCCAAAATCTTTGACCTGTGCATTTGAAATAACCAGAGTTCTAGGATATTAAAACCAAAATGAATATCCCTTGATGTTCTTTCATGCAGCGTGCTGTCTAAGATTTCATGCAGCATGTCCTCTCAAGATTTAAAACCATATAGGCATTTAGAGGAATTCTGGTGGACCCACTTCTTGTCCTGTTCTAAGGGCGGAGGGTTTTTTTTTTTTGGTGGGGGTTTTCTGGGGTTTCTTTTTGAGTTTGTTTGGGTGGGGTTTTTTTTTGTTTGGTTTGAGTTTGGTTTTGGGCCCTCTTTTTTATATATTTTTTAATTTTTATCTTTTACTTCTAGACACTGATACCTGAAAAGACTTGGATGCTAATTGCTATTTTTAGGAAGGCAGGCACTTGCAAGATGTTGCAAGTTTGAAGGTCCTCAAATTAGTCACTTTCCGCAGTCGTGTCCGCTCAGTGAAAAGCAAGGAAGCTCTCTTCCTGCTAGGCGCTTAACAACAGCCCGGGGCATTGGCACTGTTATGGGGGAATATTTGAGAAGCAAGAAAAGATTATGTATCATGTTCAGGTTATGTGTTTATAGTACAACTTTCCCCTGGTAGAAGACAAACCTTTTAAGAATAGCACGTTGAGTACTAAACAGCGTTCGGGTCATGTAGCAATATGTAGGAAGACACTTTGTGGATGCAGCCTTATTCTATCAGTTATGGTTTCCTTTTGTATCAAAAGTAATAATGAAGACTATAAAGCCAGTCTTCCCAGTTACTGGTAGACACATGTATACACACAAAACCACACACACATATATATGCATATATATACAGACATATATGTGTCTGTATGTATGTCTGTGTGTATGTATCTTCTTTTAATTAAAATGTGGAAAGTGTTATTCATATAAGGCTTAGATATCCTATCTGCCTACTCTAGCAAAGCACAAGTAGAAAGCCCTCTGATGTAATTTAAATATTGGTTTGTACCCTTTATAGCTGTCCTGTAAAAAAACCCAACAACCACTTTACAGCTGTCCTGTAACATTTTGTGCCTGTTGACCACTGTCTGAGATACTTTTATTTTGAGGATAATGTATTTTCCTTTTATATAGTGCATATATTCAGTAACACCGGGAATGCTGTTCCCCTACATGTTAGTGACAGGACGGTGACTCATGCAGAGCTGATAAAAGTGGGAAGAGTATGTATCTAATCTAGGGCAATTTAAAAAAAGAACTTTGTCTTTACATCTCAATTTACGTTTATTTACAGGAATATGACCGAAATGGATGTTTTAATGTCAAGCATTTACAGGACTGCGATGTTAAATATATGGTGGAATAACCTTTTTCTGTTGGTGTGGGATACCTGATATTATTTTCTTCTCCTTTTATGCAGGATCCAAACTACTGGATACAAGTACATCGACTGGAGCATGGGGATGGGGGGATCTTAGATCTCGATGACATTCTTTGTGATGTAGCCGATGACAAAGACCGTGTAAGTACAAATAGCAATGGAAGCCGCTCAGTGTGCACTGCATGTTGGCTTATCAGCGTTCTGTGTTTCCTGCGCGTGTCCAAAAGCGGGAGTCAATACAAAGGTTTTATTTTTTTTTTCTATAGTATGCTTAACAGATATGAGAAGTCTGTTAACGTTATGTTTTTCAAAAAGTACAGGAAATCTTCAGTTGAAATCTTTGGGTTTCCATCCTTTTTTGTTTTTTAAAAGTTCAAGTAAGTACAGAAGGCTGCAAGAGTAAAAAAAAATAAATCACCTCATACAGTGGAAAAATAATGCAAAAAAAATGAATCTGTAAGTTAAGATTTTAGCTTCATGTTGAATATGTGAAAAATACATGCTGTTTTTAAACCGTGGAGGGTTGGTGGATTGTTTTTCAAAAAAACCTTTTGTGAGGAATTGCTGGTTACACAGAACTTGAGAAAATAATTATACACTGCTGGGTTTTGAGTCCTTTTACTCTTCTTTTTTTTTTTTTTTTTTTTGAGTAGAGATTTAGATGGCAGTCAGCTAAGAGGTTTTTGGTTATTGGCTGTTTGAGGTTATAGATACATCTTTGAATTACGTGTTCAAAAAGGGTAAGGTAAGAAACACTGTGGCAAACCGTAAAGTCATATGTAAATACTGCACTTTTCTCTGCAAAGCCTCGTGTGTTTGCTGAAGCTCTTGAGAATGGCTCAGCCTGATAACAGCCTTCAGTCTGGAAATGTGTTTCAGGACCCCGCTCCTTCACAGACGGGATCCTTAATTGCCACTGTTGGAAGCAACAGGCACTCTGAAGGCTCCTTGAAAACTGTCCAAATGATGACTCTTAGGCTTATTTTTCAGAAATAAATAGTTTGCCAGCAGTTATTTCTTGTGACAAAATTTAATTGACATGGTTATTTCAGCTGGAACTTTATAAAGAAAAATTATGTGAGGAGTCTTGGGACAGGGAGACTCCTTGCTGTCTGAAATACTGGGATTACTCAAGCTGTATAGAATAACAGTGATGAGTTTTCAGGAATTTATTCCATAAAAATAGTACCCAGCTAAGATTTCAGGAAAAGCTAATTAAAATCTCTAGTTATCTCATATTGAAGTGCTCAGCTGCATGATTAGTTTATCTTTTGCTTACAGGTCTCAAGGAGACTGGTGCAAGTTGTCACTATATATATATATTTAAAAAAAAAAATAAATTGCTTGAATCATGCACTTAGCTTCTCACATGCCCCCCCCTTCCGAAGGAGAAGTTTGAATTCTGGTGACTTCAAGACCTCATTCTTTGGCTGTGACCTTGGCTTGCCACCTTCAAGTGGGGTAATTCCTCACAGTGAAACTCTGTGGGTGTTTTTATGCGTGTGACTAATAGATGAAAAACTCTGACTGCAACTCAAACAGGCTAAGTCATTATTACAATATTGTTTTTGTGTATAGATGGACAAGATACCTAGTAATTAGTAGTATTTATTTCTGTGTTTGCCAAGCTCGTATCCTCTGATTCTGTGAATCTGGCACGTCTCTACTGATAGTACTTGTCAGTTAAATTCCCTTTTTTTGAAGGACCTTGTAGCATTGGTTAGGAAGGTACAATATAAACACGTACTGTGCTATACTGCTTTGTATCCTTGAATTAATCATTCCTACTTGACCTTGACGTTTGATTCTTTTCAAGCATTTCAGTCATTGGTCATTGTTTTTCAGTTTACCATCTTATATTTTAACACCTGACCTTCCTGGTTCCCTTTGGTTTTGGATTGTTAGCTTTGCATTTGATGCTTCCTCCATAGCAAGTGTATCAACTAGTTCTGTGTTAGCAGAACCTGATGTAGGTCTCATTAGTGCAAGGTTTGGAATATATCTCCAGCTAGTGATATTTTATGTATATACACTTGAGTATATCTTGTTAAAAAGCATTTAAGCAGATGATGTCGAAACATTTACTTAAATTATTATTGAGGTCTGTAGGATTAGTTAGGTTCAAAGTCAAGCATTAGCCTATATCTTTTTTTTTTTAATTGGGACAAAAATATCTAGGATATTGCAAAACCAAACACTTAATATCTTTGTGTTCATTTTCACAAGGAAGTTCTTTACATTCTTGAAGACAAGTTCATTGTGCTATTCACTACTTATCATCTGTACTTTTGAAAATCAGTTTGCTCTTATCATGGTTCTTTAGATGTAAGGATCACTCCCGCAGTGATAAATGTAATTTTTGTCTTTTTTCTGTTGCTTTTATGCCATAATTATTTGTACAGTGTCATATAAGCACAATACAGAATGTGAAGCAGCTAAGGACCAGCTTGTCCTCTTGATGAATTTATTGCTCTCCATAGTCAACTATATTAGTAAAATAAAACTGTAATGTGTGCTCTTATTCCACTGTTTCCATGGAGGAAATGTTCTATCCTATAACAAAGACCCTTAGAGACAGCAGCTGTTCTGAATGGAATAAGACAAGTATCTTTGTGATGGTGGCCTTCACATTTAAATGCAGCACGGTATGGTGACTTTATTTAGCTTCTTCAGTCTATGTATTGGTATTCTTTTGTAACTCATCATTCTGTGATTCTGTAACTTACTAAAACAGAATGGGTGAGTAAGGATTGCTTTCTGGAATAATTTGTGATGTTCGATGTTGTTCCCCCTTAAAAAAAAAAAAAGGAGAAAAAACATGAAACAAACTACCTGGAAAAACTGATTTTGCTAAGCTGTTTGTTCCTTTCTGGAACAGTGTTTCTTAAGCCCTTTCCTTTACCACAGTTCATTGAGAAAGCGCATAATGCATTCTAACTTTACTGGCAGGCAACTTTGACATTCATATTACACAATTTCACTACACATGAAGTTGCCGATGAAAACTTTGTTAATGCAGTTAATGGTAGTAACAGTATTAAAACAAAATTTAATAAATCCTTATTTGGCTATTCTTTTTCTTGGAAAACTTTGTTGTGATTGATTGAAGTGCAATTTTTTTCCAGGTTTTATTATGAAAAGATAGTTTTCAATAGAAATATATAAATGTTTTTTATATTTATCTGTCATTCTGTATACATGAATACAAATGGATTGTCTTGGCTACAAGAAAGAAAAATCCTTTTCAACTAGTGGCATCCATTCCAGTCCAAAGTATGAGCATGTTTGGTATTGTTTGAGAAACTCCTTGGAAAGCTTGGGCAGATGAATATCCAGTATCTCTTTTCCAGAAATAAAGGAGAAATAATACCTTTTAACTTACTTTTAGTCAACCGCATAACCTATTTTCGTTATTTTAAAAATACAGGTTTCTTGTGAATTTAGTGATTAGGACAATATTTTAGAGATAGGTTAACAAACTGGTGTGTTTAGATTTCTTTTACTTGTAAAAGCAGCCCTTCGTTTGAAGGCTCTCAAAAAACATATGTCAACTTGACAAGTTTCCAGCTTGATGATAACATACTCGATGACCTCAGTTCAGTTCTTAGTAGGCAGACATTCTCAACAGCAAAAAAACCCAACCAACTGAACAAAAGTAACCCCCAAGCATCCTTAATAATCATGGGTTTCTCCTGGCAGGCTGAAGCACATAGACACTTCAGTGATCCTCATACTTTGGGTGTAATATGAAAGTACTTATTCAGGGATCTTATAGGCCCTTGTTTATCCGTGGAAAAAAAATATTCAGGAGATTGTTGTGTAATCTCACATTTTAAAAGTACGTGCATAAATATAACTTGCTCCTGTTGAATTCTTACTGAAATAGTCACTTGTATTTTGCACAATTTAAAAAAATTATTTCTTGTGCAATTTTATGTAATTTTTTCCTGCATAGTAGTGCTCAGGCTGTTGCTCAGCTTTGGAGATCAAAATGTCTATGTTTGGTTTAGCTGCATTTCTGAAAAAATAGAGGCTTTCTTTCCCAAGAGAACAACACAGATCTGCCATTAACAGCCACTGGTTTTGGTGAGAAGTTGGCAAATAGAGCTAGTTTGAAACAATGTAGGGTATGAACCTAATGGCAGTTATTCATACATTCATTTGCCCAAATGTATTAGGTTTTTGGTGGCTTGGGATTAGCAACCTATGAATGTAAAAGCATTGGCATTTTACCATTTCCTTCATCACTGTCCTAATAAATTTAACACTGTAGTTCTCAAAAATAACCACTGTATTTTAGTGTATGCTTAGACTTGCAGCCTGAGTTTTGTTCTCTGCGTGAAGGGATGGGCTTTCCTTGCTTGACTTAACATTTTCAAATATTCAGTCAGCTCTTCACGCGGCATAATTCATACTTACGCCCACTGAGTGCAGAGATAAAAACCAGAGGAATATGGTTTGGTATTGTCTGGAGGGAAGTTTCATGCTTACCATAGTGTTTGTGTGTGTGGTGTTAGTATCCGGCCCAGGTCATTGTAAGATTGAGGTGACGTTGGTACTTTTCTGGTTAGCCATACTTTGAACCTCCTGGAAATAAGCACAAGAAGTTGCTGTTTTGAGCGGAATACTGTTGGTGAGAATGGGATGGGGATTCATTCCGTAGATCTGTGCTGAAATGGAGTTTGTAAACATTCATGAACTAGAGTTAGGTATGTTAAGTAATCAAATTGCTGATGAAATTCGGTGAGATCAGTTGCAGTTCATTTGCATCCACTTTTAGAGACCTACAGAAACTCTGTTTATGCATTTAATGCCCGCTTGCTTCTGGTGTGATGGGAGAAAGTCTTTGAGCAGCTTCTTCACATAATATGAAGGCATATTAGGAGCTTTTCCCAGCATAGTGGAAAGGAAATGAACTTTTGGTTTTAGTGTTAAACACATGGTCAATTCTAAATAATACTGTTGTTTTGTTTACTTCCTCTTGGAAAGCACTGTTGAGTTAGAGAGGCATGTGATACACAAAATGTGGGTTTGGAAAGGATGACTGTATTTTGTTTGTAACAAATGTTAACTTGAAACCAACACAAAAATAAGTCTTTTGAGCAAATGCATGATGATGTTAAGGTTAAAGGCTAGCTAGGGACTGGACAGCTGTGATTACAATATCTCACTGCTGTTGAATTTTGTTCTGTCACTCTTACTTTTAGGGACCGTTGTGCAAGACCCCAGTTCTATAGTAAATTCTGTGTTGAACAGTGACAACGCGATGCTGGTAGAAAGAATGAGATTCTGGTGCTCCTGTGTTTGTTCATTCTCTTCAAAATGTTAAAGAGCTTGTGAACTTGATGGAAGTTGCACAGATAAACTTGGATTCTTTAGATTTCCATCAGCACATAATCAGAATTCTTAAAGTAGCGTTGTTTGTTCTAAATTTGGGGGTGTCACTGCCACATTTAAGCAAACTTAGAGCTGAATTTACATTTGAATTCCCTTTGAGTCTGCAACTTAAGAATTTAACCCTAAAACCATGAACAGAGAACAACAACAACTTTTTGTTGTAGTTCAGAAGTTTCTTTCTGCCATTAACAGATTAAAACACTGGAGTGAATGAGAGAATGTCTAGGTCCAGTGCAGCAAATCTGACAGCAAAACCTAAAAATGCAAAAAAATTACTCAAAAGTATGATTCTTAGTATTTACAATACCAGTATTGGTATGCTCTTCTTCCCTTTCCCTCAAAACTTTTCCGTCAAATTAAATTTCAGCTACTGCTGTGATTATCTCTGCCACAGTGTGCAGCTTCTCTCTCCTTGTTCTGTGACTGCCTTCACTGTATCCCAGGAACACAGGATGACCTTGAAACAAATTGTTGTTACTCATAAGTGACTTGGCAAAACACATTTTGAGCATAAGGCATTCTTTTCTTGTAACAGCTTAAAATAACTACTTGAGCCGCTGAGCTTGGGAAAGTATTGATACTGGGAGAGAAACTCTTTGTACAACAATTCCATGATTATTTTCTGTTAAAAAATTCAAAAACTTCAGTTTAACAATGAACTCTTAATGTCATCTAGTATTCTGCAGTCTTTTTAATTTTAGTTACATTTTAGAGACTGACAATTTGATATTTACCAATTTGTCAGAACTTCAGTTAAAAAAGAATATCTCTGTTTTAACCAGGTTTTCTTGCTTTAACACTATTGAGTCATTATTACTGGGATGGCCACATGATTTTTAGGTCGTCTGGCTGATGGATTTAAAGTAGAACATCAAAGTTTTTATGTAGTCTTTATTCCCAGCTGCGCTTTAATGAAGACATATTTGGAAATAACATACTCCAAATATAAATATGATCTCCTGTCAAAGAATGGATTTAAATGCTTTTAGTATTTCTAATAAACTAAGTTTTAACTCCCAGTGTTTATGGATGAGACTGAAACTCATGGAAGTGAGGAAATACTGGACATAATTATATTAATATTGAAACATGTGCATTTACCAGTCACTAAGAGATATTAAATGTAACTAAGTGTTCTCTCCCATTTTCATCTCTTTCAGCAGTGGTCTCCAAATTACCAACCTTGTCATCATTTACTTTTTCTAGCTTTGTGAAGACAGCATTTCTGTTCATGATTTCTTGTTTATTTTTAGGATAAACTGCAATATCCCAGTTCTTTTCCTGTATTACTGAAGTAGTTGTATCAATGCACTAAGAATTCCCAGGCAGGAGAGAAGTGACATTTGTAAGTGTGTAAATGAGTTTCCGTGGAGATCTGAAGAGCTGCTGGTAAATCTGAAAATTGAATAATTTGGTAAAAACTGTTCTCCGAGGAATAGTAGACCCATGCATGAATATGTACTAAGTTAGTACAGTCAAAACCTCACAAACTTGCTGTGGCATAAGAGGGAGGGTCTCACAGAACATAGAGCAACAGAGCATCTATTGTTCAGTATATTTGCAATTATTCTGAAAAAAAGGGAAGGAAGATGTGAATACCGGAGTGACAGGTTCCCTTATTGGGTGTGAAACTGAATGTTGATGGTAAATGCTGGTTATGAAGGATTGCAGAAGCGTCCTGTGATACAGAGGGAGTAGACAATGACATGGTGGATGAAATACCATTTTGGCAAATGTGATGTGCTTTTAGAGAGAGACTCCTTTAGCTGAATGCACAAAATAATGAGTTCTGAGCTAGCTGGTACATTGGGAAAATGTTTTTCATTTTGTAATAGACCTCTAGGAACATCGGCTTACACTGCAAGGTACAGCTCTGAAACATAATAAGATCTAAGAAGGCTTCCAGCAGCTTGTCCTTGTGTCTGCCTCTCCCCCACATTGTCGTCTCTGTCCTGCCACTTACCTCATGTAGGCTCCGTCACTCTGGGCCCTATGTCTTAGCAGATTTATTCACTAAAATGGCAGAAAACTCCTCCTTGCAAAAATAACTGCATATTTTTCTGCTATTTCATGAGCATCGTCAGTTCACCCAAAGGATCTGGCAAGCTGAGGAGGAAAGGCAGAGGACTTCGCTGCTGGAAGTGGTTGAGGTGTGAAGGAAGAAGTAAGAAGAGGGAGGGTGGGAACATGAGTGGGCTGAGACCTTCCCCTTCAGTTCAGCAAGGCGGCCGGTGGCCATGGAGATGCCAGAGTGGTCCCTGTGGGGAAGCAAGGGGTAGAGAAGGGAACACGTGATGGGATTTTGCTGTTGTACGTGCTGGTGGGGAGCCCTCTGCTTCCTCCAGCCACAAACCAAGGAACCAAAAACAATTTTGTAGAAATAGCAAAAGCACAGAGCAAATGCCAACATTGATTCCAGGTATATATTAAAGGCCTCTCTACCAGGAGTCAGCCGTGAAAAGAGAATGGAAGAAGCAAACTGTAGATGATTGTAAAGTCAGAGGTGACATTGAGGAATCATAGACTCAATCATAGAATCGTCAGGGTTGGAAGGGACCTTGAAGATCATCTAGTTCCAACCACCCTGCCATGGGCAGGGACACCTACCACTAGACCAGGATGCTCAAAGCCCCATCCAGCCTGGCCTTAAAAACTTCCAGGGATGGGGCTTCCACCACCTCTCTGGGCAACCTGTTCCAGTGTCTCACCACCCTCATGGTGAAGAACTTCTTCCTAACATCCATTCTGAACATCCATTCTGAATCGACCCATCTCTAGTTTTAATCCATTCCCCCTAGTCCTACCATTACCTGACATCCTAAAAAGTCCCTCACCAGCTTTCTTGTAGGCCCCCTTAAGATACTGCTAGGCCGCAATAAGGTTTCCTTGGAGCCTTCTCTTCTCCAGACTGGACAACCCCAACTCTCTCAGCCTGTCTTCATAGGAGAGGTGCTCCAGCCCTCTGATCATCCTCGTGGCCCTTCTCTGGACACGTTCCAGCACGTCCGTATCTTTCTTGTAGTAGGGGCTCCAGAGCTGGATGCAGTACTCCAGGTGGGGTCTCATAAGAGTGGAGTAGAGGGGCAGAATCACCTCCCTCGACCTGCTGGCCACACTTCTCTTGATGCAGCCCAGGATACGATTGGATCATTCTTTTGTCTTTTTCAGTGCAAGATCTGAGGGCATCAAATGAAACTAAAGTTTACATTAGCAAAACAAATACTACCTTTTGTTTTCAAATTTGATTTTTTTGAGTGCTGCAGATTCTTATATTTAGGGGAACTGTGAATAAATATAATCCAGATCTTGTTCTGTATCTTTAAAGATTTTAAGGATCTCTGTCCTTTTCCGTTTCCTTCGTAATTTACTTTCTCTCACTCATTATCTCTGCTCATTCTTGTTACATTTCTTACACCTGTTTTAGGTGTTTTTTATTAAAGTGAAAACATCAGGATTGTACCTGGTATTTGATACAAGGTCAGATTCATTTTAATGTATTTTTAAAGTTTATTTGTGCTTTTGTCAGTCTTAATTGCTAATATTTATTTTTGTGCAAATAAGCATGATTAGAGTTTGTCGTAAGAGTAGCTATCTACAAAAAGCTTTCACACTTTCCTTGACCTTTTTTTCCTCAGCCTTGACTTTTTATGATATATCAGAATAGTTGTGATTTTTATCAAATGCTGCAGACGTTTCAAGAAGTTTTGGAGGACGTATTTTTTCTTGAGAAGTCATGGCTTAAAAGCATGTATAATGCTGAGTTATATGCTTATTTTTACTCTGCAAAAAGATGATGCTTGTAAATCATGGGAACCAGTAATTTAAGTAGGGTCTCAATTTGTGAGAAAGAGTCTCTTTAATCTAAACTTCGGTGAAAACCACAGAGTGTTGGAATGATGATGGTCTCACAGTGCCTAATGTTAGTAACACTGAAGGTCAATATGTGTCTGTGGATGATGACTGCTACAGTATTACAAACCCATCACAATTAAGAGATACTTTGTACTAAAAATATTTAATAAGGGTTTTTTTTTCTATGTCCTGTAATAATTACTGATTCACTACTTAGATGTAGTTGTCGATACTATGAAGCAGTGCCTTCTAATTCTTCACAGTGTAAGTCTCCACAGAAATCTGCAGTGAATCTAGAATTAGGCCATTATGGCTAATAAATGCATGATATTCTGATAGCTTTTCATTAATTTTAGCTATATCACTTTGTCCTAGAGGTATATTATTCATCCTACAACAAAGAAGGAAACTGCAGAAAAGGTTGGTTATGGGAATTCGTTAACACTACCCTCTTACTCCTTGGTATCGGCAGGCCTTAAAAGAAATGCTGTTCCAACTTCAGAGATATTTCCTAACAGAGGTGGTGAGACTCATACACTAGAGGACTGACCCATATTAAAGCTTAATTATAGTAATGGATAATCCTGCAAGTATAAATTATTCACAGTTGTTTTGTATGCGAAGTAGCGTCACGAATAAATTAAAGAAAAGTTTCTGGAAAAAACCCGGGACAATAGCATAAGTTTGTCAAAAGGTAGTTTTCCTCCTTGTATGTTAACCCAGATTTAAATCTCACAGTGTTAGGTCTGCAGGCACACTCTCATATGCACAGCTTTGCGCTTGGGGTATCTTTTGCTTCATGGAAATCAATAGCAGCAAGTCTTGGGGCTCTACACCCTGGTAGTGTTCCTTGACTAATACGTTATGCAAGGGAAACATTCCTACCTAAACACAGTCCTGGTACAAAAGTTGCAATCTCAGCTGTCTGATAAGATTCCCACACTGTCACTAGGATGAGAACTCGGTAGCGTTACCCTCTTACCCGTTGATACCAACAGGTCTTAAGAGAGTGCTGTAACTTTATAGTTATTTCCCAGAAAGGATGGTAAGATTCATTCATATGCTTGGACTTTATTTTCCAGTTGGCTTAGTAGATAAATTACCTCTTAAGTTTGTAGCGTAAATAATCTCTCTGACAAAGACAGAAAGGGGAATATTTGATTTCGGTTAAAACAACGCCCCTAATGAATGGGGCAGTTACCTCAGGCTAAAGGCTCCTTCAGCAAGTGCCTTGGAACCGATGAGAAGAAAATGATGCCATCTTTTTGGGGGAGCTTTCACCAGTCTGCCTTTTCATCTACCTTCCCAGGAGTAGCCCAGAAAGGAAGGAGTTAAGAAGATGCTTTGAACCCAAAGTCTTCTGCTTGGTCCCCACACCCTGTTGGTGTACTTCCACACCCTCTTGGTGTGTAGGGAACTACCTTCCGTTCACCTTTAGCGTGCTCAGCAGGATAGTCACTACATTTTTCAGATTAGCATCACTGCTGAAGCCTGTTTGAGTTTATACAGCAAGAAGGAGTTCTGCCTGCTCTTCCGTGACATACAGCCTTGCAGGACTGTCGTCTTTTTTTTCATTTGTACAACCTGTTGGAAGAACTGAAATTGTTCTTAGATGGGCTCCATTCCTGGTGGGTTGCTCTACTACGTACAGGATTGAAGGCTGTTCCCTGTAAGCTTGGTGGAAGCTTGATGGTACTGAGCTTTTATTTTCTTGGGACGCTGTTTGCTTGAAGGTAACCATACTTCGGTGGATGAAATGGCAGACACACCTAAGAGGAAAATTACAAAGAAGTCGTCGTCTTTTTCATATGATCGCCGGAGAGATTCAGTGAAAGTTAGGAGACAGTCTAAGTCTCTCAGCTTTAAGTCAGCTACACTGGGTGCTCAAAAAAGGCAGACACAGAAAAAGCAGGTTTGTATTTGGGTATTTCTCAAAAATCCTTACTTCCTAAATTCTTAAAAACATTGTAAAACTTGCTGTGTTAACACAAAGCGGAAGGCAGTCTCTGCTGATTTGCCATCTCTGTGTGAGTATCTATGTGTATACATACAAGCTTGTGTGTGATAAAAGCTGGATTTTTTTGCTATAATATTTCTTAAGAGCTAGCTAAACTTGTGGTGTTAATTTCATTGCAAGAAAAGTCTGCATCTTCTCTGCTTTTACGACGTGATTTATGATTTCTGTTTTGTCTCAAGGAGTTGCTCCTATAGTAATACGGCCCTGTGAGCATTTGGTAGTGTGTCGTCTGTTGTCCTGAAAAAAACCATGATGGGTACCGAAACTTTTGAAATTATTATTCAGATTAGAACTGTTTCACTGCTCTTCATTATTATTATTATTATTTTTAATGTTGAAATGTACCAGACTGAGAGCTTTAGGGAGTGAAATATTTTACTTATTCCAGAACAGGTAATGCAAGTCAGCAGCAACACCTGTTCTGGTGGGACCAGTTCTTAGAGTTAGAGGGCACTTAATGCCCTGGCAGTGCTGCACTGCCATTGTAAAAGGCTTTCATACACAGGTCTTTATCTTTTATAGTTGGGATCTAATTAAATGAAATCTCTCCAAAGAGAAAATGTAGCATGCGCTGTAGTAAATGAAATAAAAACAAGTGAGTCAGTTCATGAAATGTCTTTGTGTGCTGATCCTCCAATTTAATCTAATATGGAAGGAGCACAGGATCACTGAGTATCAGCCGTCTCTTGCTCTGCAATTGTGTGCACAGGGTGCCTTTTTGAAGCCTTTATAGGAACTTTCCAGGGAATTTTTAATTAGCTGTGTAGAACATAAAGTATTTTAAGACTTTGCAAATAGTGCTTCCACAAATGCTTTAAAATAAACTAGGTTTTCATTAGCAGTGTAGGTGGATTTCTCATGTGCCAAGTAGTTTTCAGGCCCTGACCACCACATCTTTTCCTAAATTTTGAGGGCAGTGCATCCACTCAGATTTAAGAGAGTTTAAGTTACTGTGTCCAGAATAAACTTTGGTATTAGCTTAAAAACACAATGAATTTGATGTGTGTAGGTTGATATTTGTTGTTCTTGAAAGCTTAAAATGTCTATTTAAATAGCAAAACATCGACGAGGAGAATACTAGGGCATTCCAGCTTTAGTGTGCTTCTTTAGTGTTAATTATAGTCGGAGCTGAAGCCCCTTTGTTTGAATCAAAGTTCCAGAAGTTTTAAATGAGGAAATATTTGAAGAAATGAGGAACACCTTCAAAAGGGCACCAAGCTCTGACTGTTTTTATCCTCTCTATTGCCAGAAGCAATTTGAGAAGTAAAAGTCATAAATCTAAATTTTACAGAGATGTAAAATACCAAATGGTATCTGTGAACATTCATGTTCATTGGATCTTTTGGGGAAATGGAAAGACTACTCAAGTTAATTTAATAATTTCATTTGTAGGAGCAAATCAATGAGTACCCCTGTACTTCAGTTTTTCCAGGCCTTAAGGTTCTTGAGACTTCTCATCGTTTGGATAGCTGCCATGGTTACTCTGTGACCTCTAGTGGTTAATGAAAAATATGCTCAATTATGGAATTCAAGCTGATGCTTGAAAAAGTCATGAATGTGTATTCTTATTCGTTTAATTACTTAATCCTCTAAATTCTATTTTTATTCAAAAGAAAAAAAAAATCATCTGCTTTAACTTATCTTTTATGGTGTCACTTCCAGAAAAAGAGTTTTGCTAAAATCATTATTCACATGGATGGGTGTCTGAATTGCAGTGCTCAGAGATGCAGACTTATAGGACTAGTTTTAAGAAACTTACTGCTTTGGCTTGGTTACAATATGGGTGAAACGACTGAAAGGAAACGCTCCAGACCAAGCCCTGTTCTGATAAACTTGTGTATTGGGTAGATTTGAAGAAGGGTTTTTCTGCCTCAAGAATGTATTTTTTTTTCCTCTCTAAGTGCTTCAGTTAACTGTAAGAAAATGGGGTTTTTTCCAACAAGCTTGGTCTTGTTTCAATCTTTAAATCATTACAATTAAGTGAGACAAAACCACCTTTACCTCCTCCCTGCTCCCTGCTGCCCCTGCAATAGCAACTACGGCTACATGCGTCAGAAATGCTGTTGAACACAAAACTTGACTGCTTTTGTTACTGTTGCATTATAGGTTTGAATTTATCAGAATCTGATCGGTTTTTAACCAGGCAGACCTAACTCTGCTGAATACAGTGTAACTTCTGTGATTACTCAGGCTGGTTCCAGGCCTGAGTTACCAAGTGAGCAATAGTTCAGTTACTGCAGCAGGAAAAAATATTATTTAAAAATTCCTTTTTTGTTGCTTGATTCTCTTTCTCCTTTTTTCTTTCTTTCTTCTTTTTTTTTNGGTTTTTTTTTTTTTTTTTTTTTTTTTTTTTTTAATATTTTTCCAATGGATGCTTGACATCTGAGAATATTTAAAACTGTGCTTTGGTCTTTGCTGTTTCAGGAGACAATAGTAGACTTTGCTGCTCACAATATATGCGGTTTTACTTGGGTAGTTCCCTGGAGGAACAAGACTGTGCCTCTGCTTATACAGGCAGGCAAGCCAAAATTAGTTTTCTAAATGTTTTGGTAGATCGATATCAATCAAAGTCTGTTAAAATAATAATACTCTACAAAATCCTTTTCTGCTTTCTTGGCCTTTGTATCACTGCCTGTTTTGCGGAGTTTGATTTCTAGTTTCCTTTTTTTTTTGTAAAATTTCCTTTTTTTTTTTTTTAAATAGAACATTAAGATTCATAAATCACTGGTAAAATATTACAGAGAATCTGAGAACAATTTTAAAAGGCATTTGTCACAGTTTCTGAACTACAGTGGTATGGCTGTGTTTAAGGCAAATTGCTGCACTTCTCTTGCTTTTCTGGGTTTTTTTGTTAGCTTAGCTAATTTATCAGAAATTGAAAATCATGATCAAATCTAACCATTTCAAATATCCCACTGAATGTAAAAATGAAACTCTTCCAAGATAATCTTCTATTAAGTTACTTATTACTACAGATCACTTTTTTTATTCTGTTGATTTCCCTAGACCTTTCTGCTCTGAGGTAGAAAATCTGATGGTAATTACTTTCACTGGCTGCTGATGTTGTCATATTAGTTGATCTGGATGGAAAGCGACATTACAGAAATATGTAGGCTGTAACTTCCCAGGTGTATGAGTGTTATGCAACGTAATCTGTGGAATGTTTGATAGTTTCAGGAGTAGTTGTTGCCTCTTTTATGCTATGAATGAAGAACAAATTCAGTTACATGAAGTAAAACCTACAAATAAGTTTTAAGAAAATTTGAGATAGAGATCCTTATGTGCAAGGGAACATAAAAAAGAGATCCAGTGCTATTTTTAGCTGTTTTGTGAGAGCCTCGCAAGTCCTATTTCTCTCTGTCATCGCCAGCTAACTGATTACCATGACATGGGCTGGGGCCTCAGTAGATTAATTAAGATTTGAAACTGTTTTCCTGAAAGCTACTTATGTTTTGGATACAAGGTTTTGGAACTTGGCAGGGTTTCAGGCTCGTACACCAGTATAAAGAGCTTGCATAGACTGCAGATTCATGATTTGTTCCTGTATATTGCTATTTTTTTCCATGGAGTGCTATAGAATTGAGATGAATAACTTTTTTTCCTTTTCTTTTCTTTTAAACTCTATAATTCTGGAACTGTGTGGGATGCGCCTTCCGCTATCGCAGATGTGGAACAATAGGTACAAAGAGGGTGTTGTTAGAAAACCTCCAAATCTCTGTGTTTAAATATGACTCAGTTAATAGGAGTGCTCCAGGTCCCCTGTTATGAGCATCTGAGAGCAGGCAAAGGCCTATGAGTTACAATTTCTGCTTTCCTATTAGAAGGAAGCACTGGGTGGAGAAACAGCACTGGGAAAGTTGTGGATGTGGGGGAAGGGGGCTGCTCAAAGAGAGCAGTTGTTTGTCACATTAAACTCGGTGGTAAGGAACATATATACTAGATATGCCAGGTGCAGTGCTACTGGTGTGTGACAGGTCTGGGGAGCAAAACCCATAGCAGAAATGCCGGCAAAGCAAATTATTTGTAATCTATTTATAGAATCATAGAATGCTTTGGGTTGGAAGGGACCTTAAAAATTATCTACTTCCAAGCCCCCTGCCATGGGCAGGGACACCTTACACTAGACCAGGGTACGCAAAGCCCCATCCAACCTGGTCTTGAAGATACCTGGCCTATTAAGATACGTAAGCAGTAAAGAAGGGTAGGGATGAGAAGAATCCCAAATAATTAATTTTCAGCATTGTTTTTGAAAACCATGATCTGTGATTGCTTTTCTTCAATTGATTTCTTCCTATCTTTTGCAACAGCTTGTTTTGAAGTCCCTTGGGAATCTTGAATGTCTTCTCTGGGGAGAAGGAAGTCAGCTTTAAGTGCAAGCCCTCAGGATTTGTTGTGAAAATCTGATCTTGTTTCTTTTAAAATGAAACCAGACAAGCATGTAAAGAGAAAAAGCATGTGATGTGTCTAACAGAGCACTGGGAGATAAGAACGTGTAGGTTCCTCTGGCAGTTGAGTTGTTAGAAGAAACTTGGCCTATCAAAGCTCATTCACTCTGGAGCATGGCCAGCTGATAACTGTGGTGGTTAGCTATTATTATTAAAACTGTGATCATAGCAGGGTGAGGTGGGTCATAGCTGGTGAAATGGGGCCACCTCGAGTTAAACGCAGAGTAAAATCAGAGCAGAGTGGTGTGGTAGTGAGAGGCTTGGCCATTGTCAGCCTTGGGTTGCTACTTTCTACTGAGGCTTGTTTGTGGAGGTTGTGGTAGATGTGTGCATTAGAGTGCATCCTACAGCAGCATGAATCGTTGTGCCTTGGTGGCATTCGCTGTGATGGTGTTGGTTAATGCCATCCTCTGTGCTGATTTCCAGCCTGCTGAGAGAGAAGTTGCCCTCTTCCAGAGGCGGTAGGTTCCTTACCATGGTGCCTTGTTCTGGTGGTTAATATGGCATCACGTACGCTCATACCATCTCAGGAAATATTTTGTTGTGGTTTTGAAATAACAGCACGTTGCCAGGAGCTTTTCAGATTTAATTGGCGATTTCTTTAATGCAAACAAAGTATTAGGCTTTATTTTGATGATTTTACAAGTTTGTCTGATCTAACTTGACCTATTATTTTTAACTCTGCCTGAGTAGTTGTTGTTATAACTCATGTAAGAGTTAATATGATTAATCACACTTTTGGATGGCTAAAGGTGTGGCTTCATGATGAATTTTTGCTGATCTAAGGCTGTGGTGCTGCGAAGGAGAGTGGCCTCGTGCTCCCCCTGGCCATGGCCGTGCTTCCCACCTCTTCCGGCGCCAGCAATAGGAGTTGTTGGCTGTGCTGAGAGGGGTCAGGGTGCTGATCAGCCTGAAAACTAATCCTGCCACAAAAAAAAAGCACAGTGGTCATGGAAGAAGGGGTAGAGACAAAGGTCTCTGCTGTGAGGAGCAGCCTGGAGGCGGGGGGCGGCTTCACTGTTGCCAGAGCCATGGATGTTATGGTTGAGCACGAATCTCCCTCAGCAAGGCTGGGTGGGAATGGCCTTCAGGGCTCCAACCCCGCCAGCCGAGGGGGCAAAATGGCAGATCAGGTGTCTGACAGTGCAGAGCGGAACCCGATGCAGAGCGGGAAGGGCGTGCAAAGGAAGGCAGGTCCTCAGTCTTGCTCGTGCCCACAAAGGGCTGGTGGTGACCCACAGGAGACCGAGTTAAGTTTGGCCAAATGCAGCGTGCTGAGCTGACAGGTTCTGCATGTATTCACCAGACTTCTCACTGGAAATACCTGCTCTGATTTGGTTCATGCTTTTGGTGTGCTGTTGGAATGTAGGCGCACACTGAGGCAAGTGAGAAATGGAAGAGAGTCACAGAACTGCAGAATGATTGATGCTTGAAGGGACCTCTGGAGTCTCTTAGTCCAACCCCCTGCTCCAAAAAGGCCCAGGGTCTGTGCAGTCTGGATCCGAGCCTCTTCAGGGATGGAGATTGCACAGACTCTCTGGGCACCTGTTTCAGTGTTTGCTGCCAGGGTGAAAAAGTGTTTCCAAAGCCTAATCTGAATTCCCTGTTTGGCAACTAGTGTCAATATTGCTTCTCCTCCCACTACCGGTCACCTCCCAGAAGATCCCAGCTCTCTTTCTCTCTGCCCTCCCACTATGCCATAGAAGACAAAAACAAGCTTCTTTTTCAGCCTTCTCTTAAAATGGAACAAGCTCAGCTCTCTTGGCATCTCCTTGTATGACCTGTGGTCCAGCCCCCACCATGCTGGTGGCCGTCACTCATGCTGTCACAGCCTGCTCCGTAGGCAGCTGCCTTCACTAGGAGGAGATACTCCTGACCCGTCTTCCGAGTACTGTCTGGCAGGGATATGCCCGTCTCTGTCTGCAAACCCGCTCAACACCCAGCCAGTAGTGATGCACACCGATTATTCATTTTAAATTCTTGGTGGCATTCCATGATTAGCAAGGAAGCAACACACTTTTTTAATAAAATCCCTGCCTGTCTTTTGTGTATATTTTTCTTGCTGCTTATTTGCTATTTGTGCAGGATTATATCCTCAAAGTGGGGAGGATGCATTGCAAAAGACATTTTAGCCATTCTATTCCAATTAAGGGGGTTGGGGAAAACCCAAATACAAAGTAGGTGGGGAAAAAAAAAAAACAAGGAAAAAAAAAACCCAAAGGAATTATTTCTCAGCGCAAGAATGATTTCTCATCACAAGAAGGACATGAACCTGTTGCAGGGAGTGCAGAGGAGGGCCACAAAGATGATCAGAGGGCTGGAGCACCTCTCCTATGAGGACAGGCTGAGAGAGTTGGGGTTGTTCAGCCTGGAGGAGAGATGGCTCCAGGGAGACCTTATTGCAGCCTTCCAGTACCTAAAGGGGGCCTACAGGAAGGATGCGGAGGGACTCTTTATCAGGGAATGTAGTGATAGGGTGAGGGGTAACAGTTTTAAACTGAAAGAGGGGAGATTTAAGTGAAATATTAGGAAGAAACTTTTCACTCTGAGGGGCGGTGAGACACTGGAACAGGTTGCCCAGAGAAGCTGTGGATGCCCCATCCCTGGAAGTGTTCAAGGCCAGGCTGGATGGGGCTTTGAGCAGCCTGGTGTAGTGGGAGGTGTCCCTGCCCAAGGCAGGGGAGTGGGAACTAGATGATCTCTAAGGTCCCTTCCAACATAAACCATTCTATGATTCTGTAATTCTGTGATCTCTGGACATACCTACTGGTAACACGCCATTTCAAAATGCTCGTATTCCCAGCACTTTAGCAGAAACAGAAAACTAGAGTTTTACTACCCTTCTGTACTTGAAAGTACCTTTTAAGTGCTCTGCCACTGTTTGTGTGGAATGATAACTCTTGCGTGGCTTAAAACTTGCATTATTTTGTGCTATATAAGCAATATTTTAATATGTATTTTGAACAGTTATTGAAGTTCTGAATGCATGGTCTTTGCTTTCTTTTCAATACTATTAGAAAAAGTTATGGTTTAATGTTATGGAATTTGCTCTTTGAAAATTATTCTATCTCGTTTCCGACTAATGAATTTGTCACTCTTGTAATAGCTACAAAGTGTTGCTCCCTGTTGCTCTGTAGGAGAGTGAGCGAGCATTTTTCTTTACAGGAGGTTGATTTTAATGTTTCTTGACAAAAAGGAAGGAAAATTAATTTTAATTATCTAAAAATATGTCCCCTGGCTCCAAGTATAGTTCTCAGATAGAAAGCAAGCGGTGTTTTGCTTTCTCAGCAATTTCTGTCACTTGAAGCGTGAATTGATCATGGAGGTAATAGCACATGGGGAAAATCCAGTGGGAGCTGTCTGGTTTCATATGTGTTTCAGCTCAAGCACTTAAGTTCTTTTGATTTGTGGACTGTAATTTTCAGTGTCAGTATTGGTGGCTTTTAGAAGAACAGCCCCTGACAGATGACATTCATCTCACCAGCTGCTGCCTAATCTGACTTCAGGCTGCTGATTGCGTTATCTGACTGATTTTAAATACAGTAAATATTAATGACTGTTCATCTGTTATTTAAAATAAATAGAAAGTAGTTGAGAGAGTGATGGTCACATTTCACGCTTACACTGTAAGTAGCTACTTGTCATCTGTGGTGATGGTATCAACTTTCGTGACTGACAGCTTTTCTTCTACGGTAATTTCTTTGGGAAAACTCAACATTGTTTTAATTTCCTTTTTTCTCCCACAGCCTTTATTACTCTAGTTTTCAGTATGGTCAGAAATAGTGAGATGGCTCATGTGGTGTAAGTTTAAAACTGAAAAATCAAGATCTCTGTTTCATTGTTAATCTTAGGAAAATTACCTTTCAAATGAATTAGATGTAGTCAAGAAATGATTAATAAAGTTAGGAAAATAACAAAAGTAATAGAATCATAGAATCGTCAGGG
>VYZM01007353.1:17179-79674 GCA_013398915.1 Dromas ardeola
TTTTTTTTGCTATTGAGTTAACAGAATGCAGCTGCACTGCACCTGTAGTAGTGGGAGTAAAGATATGGAGGAGACATTCAAAGAGCTTATAGAGAATTTAGAACTCTATGTAAGTATCTTGGATGAAGCTGTTCATCTTCTACCAAGTGCAGGTTGTGTAATAATTGTTTTGTATTCTCTTTCAATATAAAATATTAGCAGTTAATAAGATAAAGTGAGTTTGTGTATGAAAAGAGGTGTTTAAAGAATGTGACGCCGGTTTTTGCGTTTTCATAAAGATTTTACACTTAAAATTCAGTAGGATAAGGAAAGCCGTTTGACAGTGGAGTGGTACAGATCTGCGTGATGCTGTGAATCTGTGACTGTGCCCTGCCAATTCCTTTAAATTCACCCCAGTGCAGCAACAAAAACACCTATGCAGTGCATTCTAGATGGTTACAAACAGACCGGCAAATTCAAGGAATGTACTGTGGTCAGTTTAGGATAATCTTATACTCATGCCCATCCCTTCTTTTATGATTTAGTTTAAAACCTTCCCACTCACTACCTATACACAATTCCAACCAATTGTATGAAACCGTGATATAGATTAGTCAATTTAAAAACTAGAAAAAAAATTGAGGTTTGCCTAACCTCTTCTATACACATTTCAATTACTAGCATGGAGTGCATCGGTATGAGCAGCGATTAGCAGATAAATGAGGGGCATAGGTTAGCATTTTCAAGAAAGAATCACTTGTAAGCAAACAATGTCATTTCAGTTTGCAAAGTAGCTGGTCTAAGTATTCACATCAATGTAGAAGCAGCAGCTTGTCATGAGCTAACCCCATAAATATTTAGTTACAGCCTTGGATCTTTTACAGGCGCTAGTTCATGTTCCAGGGCAGTCAATGAACTAGAAAGTGAGTTCATAAACCTCAAGCAACAGTGGAGGATATTGGGCCATTATAAGATCATGCATTTACTATCTGAAAAGAACAGGGAACCTTCTCCTTTCTCATAACTTTATTATCAGTATCAGTAATCGTATTGTCACTACCTTTATTCTGGGAAATGTTTCCTACTTCCTCCTACTGGTTTGCAAAACTGTGTCCTGTTGTCCTAGACTTAACAACAGAAAATTTGATGCTGTGCCCAGCACCCACAGGATGGGACAGAAGATTGTATCCAGATGGCAATAGAAAAAAACATGAGAAATATTCTTCAGTTGTAGTTTTTTATGTCCTTCATCAGACTTTTGGAGCATAAGACATATATTTATGTACATAACATAAATCCAGGACTCGGATGGGCTGCTGGTCCAGACAAACATCCCCTCAGGCTGGCCATAGCTTCAGGGTACAAAAAAAAGTACAGCCACGTGGTCCTGTGCCCTGGAGAAGTAAGAACTTTCTTGTGACTAAAAATTCCACACTTACTGATTAAGAGTAGTGTAATGTGGGGATGTGTTCTGCCATGCTCTTTATCTGTTTATTTTTTTTTATTTGTTTTAGTTATGAGCTAGTGTGTTTATAATACATGCAGTGCATGGAAAAAACAACAATAAAAATGACCATAAACATTTCAGACTTGTATTCATTATAGAATTTTCTGATCTTGCTTTTGAGGTATGCAGTGATTAAATTGAAATTGCGCATGCGTGTGTGTATGTATGTGTATGTGTTATGTGTTCTGTCAGTATGTTCCATGTTAAAACTACCAGTATTATGAGTTATAATATATATTTATTGGTGTACACTGAAAGTCAGTAGGACACACACACACAGAAAAATAGACATCCCCCTGTTCTCCACATGAAGAAATTAAATGCAACATAAACTAGTATACACCTTCTTTGGCAATGACATCCACTGATTGTAGTTAATATTCCCATCTGCTGCACTTTCCTTTCTTTTGGCAGCAGGTTTTTGCTTACATTGTACTGTGCTACACAGGAGAGGTGCAGTTGCTAGAAGCAGAGTACCAGCCGCTCAACCCCATTGCTAGGGTTGCCTATTGCCGAAGCAACTGCAGAGATTTCTAAATCCTGTACTGACTGAAGAATGGCGTGAGGTGGTGGGAAGTGTAGATGAATAGGCAATAGTGTCCCAGGCTGACATATTACCAGTTCCAGGACGTGAGACTATAACCCATAAGCATGTGACTTTGTACCACAATTAGGAGTGTCTTTATCAGACTGTCATCCTATCTCTGGCTTGGAGGTCCTTCCACTCCTTGTTCCTTTTTTTATTTCTTCAGCTTACTTTTATTCTCCTCTCATGTAGACCATCAAGTCAGGTAGTGTGACGAGGCCTGAAATGTCTGACAATAAAGTGAAAGAGAGCGCATTATATTTTTCTCGAGTGAAAAAATGGGTGAGTACCTGCTCCTTGACACAGCCACAGTTTACTCATTTTAGCACTTTTCTGTATTTTTATTTCTTAGATCAATTTCTAGAAACATTAGGCAAAAGCCATGAAAGAGAACAAATCAATACTTTAGAGCAAAATCATTCTGCAACCCAGTTGAAAATATAAAAAGTTGTCATAAAGTTATGATAATAGGCTTTCTTGTGTGGGTGGGCGTGTGGGCATCCTACAGACTTCGTTACCAACATAAAGTCCCATTTGTTGTTTTTAGGTTGACTAACTGACTGCAGACATAAGTGTCTTGAAATCTTCAGAAATTAAAAGAAACATTGCATTTTGAGTGATGGTGATCTCTCTTTTGCACACAAAGTAGTTTCTCAGACGCCTGGTGACTGAATGGTATGTCTGTGAATAGGGGAATGTGGAAAGGGCCTGCAGAACTTTTCTCACCCGCTAACTTCACTGAGAGGCTTGAATGACAAATTTAAAGCTCCCACATATCGTGACAGAGAAAAAAATGAGAAGAATGCTAATAAAATGATAAACTGGACAGATATTACAGATTCTCCCCTTAAGTCCCAAGAAAAATAACGCACAAGCTGATCATGAAAGGACAGAAGAAGGAAAATAAGGACTGATGTTTGAGGATTTCACTACGAAGTAATCATCATTGTGCATTTTCAAGGCCATATATGTCATACGATCCTAGATACACGAAGCTGATAATTACTGAGCAAAGCCACTGCCCAGATATCTGTCATTTAGAAACAGAAAAAGTTGAGCAGGCTGAAAAAAATGCCCAGGGATTAAACACTATGAATGTTAACACATTAGACAGAACAGCAAAGCTGCAATCCCTCGTTAATGATTTCACAGCAGACTTAAAAATAGATAGTAGAACATGTGTTTGAGCCATTTACTAAAGCAAGGATTTGGGAATAGCTTGAAATAGGCAGTAATTGAGTGTTTATTTTTTTTCCTTCTGTTTTCTGGCCTTATCATTAGGGAAAACTACTAACAGTGGTGAAAAGAGCAAAAGGAAAATGTTTCTACATAAATATCTTCTGTATGGATATAGTCAGTTTAGATTAATGGCAATCCTGTCATACTCCTGTGGCTGGCTGCATGATGGGAGTGCGCATTACACTGAGGGAAAAGTTCTTAGCTGCCACGGGTAGACCGCATTAAAAAATAGTTAAAGATGGAAAAAAGGGTTATGAGTGCAAGAATCAATCAGCACATAAAGGGTGAGGGTGAAATTACTGGGTAACAGAAAGCGACAAAGACAGTTACAAAGAATTTCAGAGATATCAATGAAGGATTATCTGTTCTGGAAATCAATTTTATCTATCCCACCTTCACCCTGTAAAGTCTCTTTATCTATCCTAACCTCTAACTGAACTTGCCGGCACAGCCTATTGAATATATTTATGAGAATCCCAATACGTAGACATTAATAAAATCTAGAGAGAATCTTCAGTTCCTTTCATCCTTATCGCTTTGTACCTCTTGATATCTCTAGGCCTGCGTAAGCGCTACTATACTTACAATTCTCAAGTACTATACAAATGAGTCTCAGTTTTGGTAACATAGCTCCCATCCACACTCAGACTCTTTGTAGCTACTTAAAAATGCTCTGTGCTGTCTGAAAAAGACAACTTTGATATAAATCGGGCTATCTTTAAACACACATACAAGCAGATGCAAGTAAATTCAAGTGCCTACATTCAGAGATGCCAGACCTGATTGATGAGCTGTGACCAAGCACCATACAGCTGTGTTAAAGTAATGGCAATCTGAGCTAACGCATTCACCTGGGAGGCTGAAATCGTTAGTTTGAACACCACACCACCCTAATGTGACTACATGGTTTGGAGCTGGGTCTCAGTACGGGAAGAATGAAACCAAGTCGCCTATGTGGAGAGTTGTTAATGCATGCTGAAGGGAAAAATGGATCAGGGGAATTTCAGTGGAGCCACGTTCAGTTGAAATGTGCTGGTTTGTTTGTTGAGGTTGAATACTTCACACACTTTGGTTGTTTGAGCTAGAATACTATTTTTTTAAGAAGAAAAGAAAAGGAAAATATGAATTGCTTTGAAAAATCCTGTTCTGACAGCTTTTAAGTGAGGTGACTTTTATTTTATTTTGCAATTACCTTTTATTTAGATTTTTAAAAATTATATGATGTTCCACTGGAGAAAGGATAATAATCAGCAGGCTTGTGTTGAGGGAAAGTTTCATAAAATGACCTTCCTATTTTAAGAATTACAGCTCTGGAGAATATAATCCAAATAAGTGATGAGATATCTATCACTTTTGAGTCTTAAAGAAAAATCTGTCAAATGTGTTGTGAATTGCTTGGGTACAACTGATTCTGTTTGGAGAAGGAGAAGTGGCTGGAAGAAAAAAGTCCAGGGCCTACAATGTTTGCACCAAGATGACAGGTTCTCACATATGAGATGCCATGCAGAATGAGATTTTTGATGAGGTACCCTTGAGAGGCAGTAGTTTCTGCATCCCACTGAATTTTGAACTTACTGTAATGAGGGTTGTTCTCTGAAACAGAAGCAAAGTTCTGCTGACCACCCTGACAAGTTTTCCCTCTTTCAGTCACAGAAGTTGCTGACTAACGGCACAATTAACTTGTTGGTTCATTTCCTGGGGAAAGGAAAATACAAACTGACACAACAGCTCAGGAAGACTGCAGATCCCTGAGTAAAGGTAACTTCTGAGATCCTTTTCTGCCTCACTGTCTCTGTTTCACCGTTACAGGTGGAAAGTAGCAGAACATTTAGATCACCACGAAACCAATAGAGAAAAATAATATATTTTTTTTTTTTAACCACTTTGAATTATTTTTAATTCATCTACATATGTGCTGAAGGTAGGACACAAAACCTCTAAGTGCATTGCAGAGTTGAATGACTGTCCTCTTCACATATCTGATAAGGATGTAGGTGAAGGTGTAAATTTACACAGTACTGTCCTGCGCTTTTGTCATACCTGGATAATTTTCACTAGCTTAGATTCCTCTAGTCATCTGCACAGTGTGAATGGATTATCTCAAATGGGAGTCAAAGTGAGTGCAAAAAAAGACTAATGTTTGCATTACTCCTGATTTTTACTATGAAGTTTAATACCATATGTTCATGATTTTTCTTTTATCACCTATGGCTGTCTAACCACACATAATTTCTTGTACTAGAGAAGAAATACTAATGGGCCTCTGGTAAGTTAGCCCCTTTTCAAAACCTGGTATAAAAAATTGGAACCTATTTTCGTATTTAGCTATGTTGTTAATAGTTGTCTATGAATTAGAAATTATGAACATTCTCTTTGAATACATTTGATGTTTCTGCTTGGTCTACATATGTGAAAATGAGATCCGTTTCATCTAAGTGTCTAAATCAAGATTTGGATGGAAGTTAGATGGACATAAAGATGGGAGTTTCTGAAATGCTAACTTTTGATATATGTTTCTTGTCTTTCCTACAAAATGTTATTTTCTCCATGATCACTTTCCAATGAAATAAGTTTTCTTTAACAGCAACATAATAAATGCTGGCAAGATTGTCCTCTAAAATCTGAATGGAGCTATAATTAAAAACATTGAATTCTCCCTTGATGTCATTGTATTCTGCATGGTTTCTTCTATTCATGACTTTTCTCCCAGCATTCACTGTATAGAATTCAGGCAAGGATAACCTGGAAGCCAAAAGAACTAACTGATAGACTAGATTTGAGTAGAACAGGTGAATGGCTGGAAATTCAAACAGCATCATTCCAGGTGGTTGCCCCAAGGGTTAAGGCTCCTGGCAGAGAGAGCTCCTGGATGAATGTCACAATGTACATGTAGTTTGAATCCAATCTGCTCCCGACATACCAGACCTAAAATTCATGTATGTAAGGTACACAGCAGATGCTCTGAGGATAAATTGGCCTGACCTGTCTGGAGAGCACTGGGGTCATGCAGTATATGCTACAGGTGCATATGCCTGTGTTTTTGCCTTGTATTTTTCCCAAAGAGAACACAAGAGCTAGGAGTGTAGGTGGTTGGGCATGCAGTGCAAGAGTAGTAAGAGCCTACGCAACCCTGCAGCATCTGGATCACAGCTGCATCCCTCCCAGCTTTGGTTTCACTATCTTACAGGCATGCAAAGGTGTCCTTCTTTGAGAAAACATTACTGGATGCTGATGTGAGAAAACGTTAAAAAAAAACCAAACAAAGAAAGAAAAAAACAAAACAAGGAGGATGTGAAACACCTCATATTGCGTTGATTGCACATTTGTTTCTGTTACTGGAAACTAGATATTAAGTGAGGAAAGGGACGGCAGGAAGAGATGGGAGATTTAAGGCAATTGACTGTTGATATGGAGAATTCATTTCTGTCCTGCTGCTGTGAGAGAGTTCCTACTGGCAAGTTGCTTGAATCAAACTTTACAAAGGCAGCCAGTAATGGTGTGTTTGGGCATTAGCTATATGCCCAACTTAACATCCTCCACCTTGATTTACATAATTGCTGAGCATTCACAGCAGCTACTAAAATCACTGAGAGCTGGGCTTTGTAAATGTTCTGTACAGTGAGAAAAGAAATCCTAAATATTTGAAACTGGGTATATTAAGTTAGAGAAAACTCTTTAGCTTTTTCCTCCCTCTATAAAATGGATATATTAATAATCAGTTATCTTACAGGAATACTGTGAAGATAAATGAATTCATATTTGTGAAACAGAACTACTGCAATGAGGACTGCTGTAAGAGGCTATGCGGACACCAATCATTCTGTCTTCAGAACTGAGCTCAAGTAATGTCCTGTAAAAAAACCTTGTGGGTTACAAGCTGAGCAATAAAACTAAAGCAAAATACTGAACAACTGTCCATTAATGTAGTACTATTCCTACCGCCCACTGAATGAGATAGAGAATCTCTTCAAAATCTGTAAAGCCTAGAGTTAAACTAAAAATTGTATAATTGAGGAAACAACCAAAGGTTAAACCCAATTTAAACCTGGTATTTTCTATGCTGTAATCACTTGATTTAATAACAGTTCTCCTTTAAGGTGAATGCCTGTGAAACTAGTAGCACTGTAGATACTGAAAATGACTGACAGCCAACATATGTAAGAAAAAGTAATTAGTACGATATTTTGTGGGAATGAGGTTTGGAGATGTTTTTAAAAACACATCCAACAGAGGAAGACTTTGTCATGTAATGTTGTAGTTTTGATAAGGCAGGAGGAGGGGAGGCTGGAAAATAATGTAATTTAAAGAAAAAACAATGGGAACATGTAAGCAAATGCTGGTAACAAGGAATAAATCTCATTTCAGCCTTTCACTTGTTTGGGCTCTTTCCTGTTGAAAAACTGTAAGCTATGCACATAATTAGACATTTGTGCTGCCACAATAAATCAATTTTCTGAACACACTGATGCACCCTGACACACTAAGCCCAAGCTGGCAGGTCCGTTCTAAATAAGGATCTGCTGAGTAGCTGACATGAACTTCTGATGCATTTCAAATAGAGACAGTGAGAATCCTTTAACAAGCATCCTCTCTGTTTTTCAAAGACTCCCACAGAGTCTGAATATTACTGATTTATCAGAACAGTCCTGTGCATATACTGTACATCAGTGGAACTACGTTCATCACAGCATTTTGCTGATGAACTATGACTCCTGTTCTCCTGATTTTCTGGTATTTTTTCTTATTTCCTGTAAACAGTTTGCAACATGCATGAAATGTTTCTACAAATGCAAATGCTTCTTCATGCGCACAGGGAGCTCTTTGACCAGATGACATTCAAAATGAATAAAATAAATACAGCTTTGAAAAAAAAAAAGTTTAACAAATATTTGAAAGCAAATGCTGCAGTTAGACATGTTGAGCATGATTACTTTCAACTTAGTTATGTGAAAATCAATTGAAGTTTTGCACTGGAAATAGAGAAGTACATTCATATGATAAAATAGAGATCTAGGAGAGACTCTTAATGACATCTTAACAATTAAAGCTGTTGCTGGTGTGTAGGATGTCAAAAGAGTGAAATGTCTTTATGGGAGAAAAGGACCAAATGTAGTCCAGTAGAACAAAGGCAGTATGTGTCTTTGTGTTCATAGGCCTTTCCTTGATGTTGTGTAGGTGAACAAGTGGTAGACTAATACTTTTGGCAGAGTCACAGCTATATTTGACTTTGCCAAAAGTGAGATAGGAAGACTGAACACATTCCCCAGCTTGGCACGTCATGTATTATAATTCAGTTGTACTGCTCACTGATACATCGAGCCTATAATCAACTAAGGTGTGTTGGCTGTGCCAGGCACATACGGCTACAGGAGTGGGGAGCCGGAGATGATAAAATGCAGTCCCTTTAATTTGGAGGCACACCTTGCTATGTGCTGTTTGGTGCATCACAAAGTGCAAATTGGACCAAGTTATTCCAACAGTCCTTACACTACTGGTGTTTAAGAATTACTACCAGAAAGGATGGTGCACACCTTTTTTTTTAACACACTACACTGTTACTCCATCTCTCTGACCTGGAGACAAAGAACTACCAAACAGTTGTTCTAGCAATATACTGCACCATAATCCAGATTGGATAATTTTTGGTCCCTATTTGTCAATGTTCATCATGCTCAGTGTTTATCAGGAGACTCTTTCCCTACAACAACCTCCAAACAGGCTTGTAGGTTTGTAAATCAGGGTGCACAGGAAACAGGCATTAATGAGTTGACAAATGAACTAACTAGCAAAGAATTTTGATACATAGTTTCCAAAAAGGAACAGAACAGCCCGTGGGTATTTACAGAATGAAATTACTTTGATGCCGAACGCTATTATTTCAGCTATTACATATCAGGTGATTCAAGTCCCATTATATTTTTATTCATATTTAATTAACACCTTACCTAGAAATCAGACTAAATTTTGATCTAGGTTTTGAAATAATTTTCCAGAAAGTGTACGTTTTCCTTATCAGCCCACACCTGCCTTAAAGGCAGAAAAGAGTGGTTCAAATCGTTTAATAAAGAAGAAAACACAGCTACTAACCCCCTTTTATCTCATAATCTACAGTCAGATGGTGACTCTTGTCAGTGCTGGCAAGAAGAAATGAGGCTGACGGTTGATTGATTGGAGAATGCTTTGGCAATTGGACAGTGTTCTGAGGCAATGCGGCAAGCAGCTTTAGTCTTAATAACTTTCTATTACACCCACTTCTTGTGGCACAAGCAAAACAAGGTTTGATTTATTTTTGATTAATCTTCTCCACACCAGTTTTAAAACTCGTTGCTTGAGAAACACCTGAAGTTATTTTATTGCTTCCATAAAAGCATTAAATGGTTTCAGGTGCAGAATTCCTCCATGTTTTACTGTTAGTAAGATAAGTCACTTGCTGAAAGGTGTTTTTCTGCTATTTTAACTTCTGACGACTTCTGCATTTTTCGGTGTCCAGCAAGTAAAAAAATTGAAAATGCACAAGACACCGGAGGTTATTTTGGCAAATAGCTGAAAAAATTTCCAGGAATCTTCTGGCTTATATTGAGGATCTATCACAATATACTGCTATTCTGTCTCCAGTAAGAAAGCTGGCGGGGGTGGCTGACACACCAGAAGGCTGTGCCGCCATACAGAGAGACCTCGACAGGCTGGAGAGTTGGGCGGAGAGAAACCTTATGAAATTCAATAAGGGCAAGTGTAGGGTGCTGCACCTGGGGAGGAATAACCCCCTGCACCAGTACAGGTTGGGGGCTGACCTGCTGGAGAGCAGCTCGGTGGAAAGAGGCCTGGGAGTCCTGGTGGACAACAGGATGACCATGAGCCAGCAATGTGCCCTTGTGGCCAAGAAGGCCAATGGCATCCTGGGGTGCATCAAGAAGAGTGTGGCCAGCAGGTCGAGGGAGGTCATCCTCCCCCTCTACTCTGCCTTGGTGAGGCCACACCTGGAGTACTGTGTCCAGTTCTGGGCTCCCCAGCTCAAGAAGGACAGGGAACTGCTGGAGAGGGTGCAGCATAGGGCTACTATGATGATTAAGGGACTGGAACACCTCTCTTATGAGGAAAGGCTGAGGGAATTGGGTCTGTTTAGTCTGGAAAAGAGACGGCTGAGGGGTGACCTTATTAATGCTTACCAATACTTAAAGGGTGGGTGTCAGGAGGATGGGGCCAGGCTCTTTTCAGTGGTGCCTGGCAACAGGACAAGAGGTAATGGGTACAAACTTGAGCATAGGAAGTTCCATCTCAACATGAGGAGGACCTTCTTTACTTTGAGGGTGGCAGAGCACTGGAACAGGCTGCCCAGAGAGGTGGTGGAGTCTCCGTCTCTGGAGACATTCAAAACCCGCCTGGATGTGTTCCTGTGCAACCTGCTCCAAGGTGACCCTATTCTGGCAGGGGGGTTGGACTAGATGATCTCCAGATGTCCCTTCCAACCCTATGATTCTATGATTCTATGATTCTTTGAAGATGGCTTCCAAGGAACAATCTGTTACACTTTCATTTTTAACACGAAGAAAGTCTAAATTCTCAGCTTTGATATCAACTGATCTATGTCAGTTTATTCCAAAAGATAATTTTATCTTAGTTTCACTAATGTGAACTGGTAGATTGCTTAACTCTCTGTATATGAAATCCATACTCATGTCAAATGATGCTTATGTTCTGTAGCCTTGTTGAAACCTTACTTATGTTTATGTAGAAAATCATCCAGGAGTGAAAAACGAGCACAGAGAAGAGAAGAGAAAGAACTGGATGCTAGCAGACTGACAGGGAAAAGATGACAGAAAATTAATGTGGGTAACCATTAGACACATTTGGAGTAAATAAAGTGTCTTCCCTAGAGTTTTACCATGAAGGATGAAAAAAGATGAGTGTCTTTCATTCCCACCTAAGACTGGGACCGCACACTTTAGAAGTAGGGATGCTGGGGAAGCTCCTTTCCCAGTCACAAAGTGGGAGAAGCTGATGGGGACACAGGAATGAACAAACAAATAAATACATTAAGCAGGACAAGTTTATTAGTGGAAGATGATGGAGCTGAACAGCTATAGAAAGCACAGGTGCTAACACTGGAGGAAGGGTACAACAGGGCAGGGCTGACAAAACTGTGACTCAAAGGATGTTTGCATAGGAATGGACCTGGGTGGAAACATATTTATAGAGGTAAGGCCAAAAGAATCTTAACTGTTAAGATCACTGGCATCTGGATAGCGGCATGCAATCCTGAAAATGCATGCTTTGATGCAATGCCCTAATTTGCAAATGCACACCAGTTTTTCCATTACCACATGGATTCTTGGAACGAATTGGGGTAAGAAGTGAGACCTGGATTTATACCCTTCACACCCTTTGACAGGTAACATAGACATTTTGTGGGCTTTTTCACAAGTTGATGGAAAAAATTAAGCATCTCTTAAAACTCGTTCATATCTAAGGTGGACTAAATAACTCTCAGTAGATGCCTATTTCCACTGACGGTAAAAGGTACCTTACAGCCCAGAGGCTTCTAACTTGGCCTCCGTTATTATACACCTAAAGCTAGAAGTGATAAATCCTGGCCTGAATCAGGCTGTGGTTTCCCTCTCATTCGTGAGAGAAGCTGAAATAAAGGGATCACCAGAGGAGAAAGGACATAGCCTGGGGAATTGGATTATTTTCATTCATAGAGATGACTACTTACTTATTCCAGATTAAGTGTGTCCTCCTGTCTGCATGATCAGCAGAAATGACTTACCTGCTCCGCACAAGTACTGAGATGTCACAATACATGTGAAACTGTGCTGTGAAAAACCAGCTACTATGAGTCTTAAGTGGGAGAATCCATCACAATGGTGTATTCTGACACTTACAACACAAGTTTTTTAGGTTTTGCGTGCATTAATGGGCACTTACATAGCTGGCTGCACACGGGGCTGAGTTTGGTTCCAGGCACTGCCCTTGCCTGGAGCTGACTGGATGCAGAGTTTTTGTAAACATACCCCAGCAGCCATGAAGGAAATGGCCACCTAAGTGAGAGAAGCCTTTGAGAAAGGCATATATTTTTACTTCTGTCTTTTTTGAGGATGCATGTAAGAGGTGAAATACTCTTTGGTGAAAAAAGGAGGAGAAAATCAATCTTCAATTTAATTACATAATTGGAGATTTATTTTCACAAAAATCTAAAATAAATATTATGATTAAGCACACATGGAAGACTGTCAAACTTTACACAGGAAGTCCTAATTGAAAGTCTGAACGTTCAACTACTTGTCTTTGTGTCATGTGTATGATGTAGGAAATATTTATGGTTTTAATATGCAAATTATTCTGAACATGCAGCTACATTGTATTTTTCCACCATGACAGCTATTGCTGGGTTCCTCCACAGTATTCTCTATTTTATATATGAGAAATTTTAAAGGGAAGGTATCATTGTGCTCAGTTCCTAATTATGATACCTAGAGCACAAGGCTCTGATCAGGGGCGGCTATTTAGTGAGAGGAACAGTGGATACCACCATCAGTAATGTGTCTGTTTGGATAATTGAGATTTTAAATCATATTTTTTATTGCTTATGTTTTAAAATATCTGGTTCACAATTTTCCTAGTGTTCCATTGATTTAATTACTTTGATTTATGCATGCTTTGATGTCTGATTAGAGCACTGCTTAAATATATTTGGTCCTCAAAAGTCCATTAAATGAGTCTTCAATCGATTAAATCAAATTTTATTGTACAAGCAACCGCCTTTGTAAATAAAAATAAATATGCAATCATTACATTTAATTACAACTGAGAAATCAAGATAATATGGACCTATTAAATGGCAGACAAGAACATTGATATGCCTAGAAAATACCCTTCAAGTTTTATATTCATATAGGGATGGAATTGAGCTTGATAATAGGATTTGTCTTTATTCTGTGCAGGCAGTGACAACTCAAATAACAGCCTTAATTTAAGTTAACTGGTCATGGTGCAGCAGGTTGGCTGTACAGATAATATGGCAGAACCTTCCTTTCAGCATGCAACAGAAAAGAAAAAGTGTCCTAGAATTAGTATTTGTGGGCTTTGATTCAGTTCCTGCTCTGCCAAAGACTTCTTTTTGACTTTCTATTTGCAACACATATCCATGCTCTTAATACCCATCCCTTTTTTAAGTAGCTAAATATTTACAGTACTCTAGTCTTCAATTTGCTCACCTGTTAAAAAAGGAGAGACCACCCACTAGCAAGGTTAATAATATAAAGACTGCAAGGTGTTTTAGATATTTTGATAAGTAGATATCTATAAATATCATTGATTGAACTAAAGAATGAAAACAATAGTGTTGCCAAAGGATTTTGTTTCTCTGCATGAGCTGGAAGGTCAACCAGCAAGTACATTTCATCGCTGCATTTCCCATGGTCCTTGGTCTAAATTAGGACAACATAAATGTGGTTCCAGTGTTTCTCTAGTGATGTCTCCCAAGAGCTATCACAGCTACTGGGAGTCAGAGAGTGACCCCTAGGAAAGGGTGATCCAGTACTTGCTTTGCTGAGTGACCACTGCCCAGACACTGGACAAGTCCTTTGAATGACTTGTCAAGGTGCCATTTGCATACCAGAGGCACGAAACATTCCTCATACAGTCTAATTCCAACTGACATTTGCATTCTAATCAATACAAACTTCATAGTTGAAGTCTGATTATTCATTTACTCTGCTAACATCCATATGGCCTTTGAGCATTACTTTTTATCTAGCATTTTGAATAACCATATCCCATCCCTGACCTGAGCATCTCTCAGTGTAGCTGCAACTGTGGCCACGTCCACAGCTCTGCTCCTGGTGACCTAAGCAGCTTCTTTTATGTTCATAGCAAGAAAGGATGGCATATTATTTTCCCTCGTGATAAGTATTAATCACTCTGTAGTAAAGTGGTTACGGTGTGTGAAGTCGCCTGCTGGCAGTCCTTGTGAGCAGTTTATCACTTTGTCTCCTGTTTTGTTAAAAGTCGGGGCTTTCAAAAATGAATTCATCTCTTTTTTATAATTGCACATTTACGTATTTGACTCTAAGACTGTAAATTCTGCAGGGCAGGAGGGGAAGGTAGCAGCTTGTTCAGCACCCAACACTTTTTTTAATCTTATTTTGTACTGTGCCTGATGCAATGAGTTTCTAGTTCTATCCAGGGCTGACTGATGCTGGAAACCAATACCAGCTATTGCTCTAAAAGAGAAAAGTTGACATAGAGTCAGCCTGTTCTCAACTAGACCCAGGTCTAAAGGTGCTAAAAGTTTGACATTATTCATTTCCAGGATTTGAGTTAGATTGCTTTTGTAGAATGATTAGAACTTCAGGGTTCAAATACAAGTATGAAATTATGAAATACTTGGGTGCGTGTAGGCAGTAGATATGGCTGTAGGATACTAGGACAGAAATGAATGTGAGTAGAATGTGCTCAAATTGACTGATGTGTTCATTTTAACTGAAGCATTGCAAATGAATGTTGATAGATGTAAATTATTACATATAAAATACATATAATAGATAATATAATATATAATAGTAATAATATATAAAAAATTATTGCATTACTATTTTCACTAATGAGTTCAGAGTTTAGAGACCAGTTGGTATTTTAAATGAAACTGGTTCCAACCAGTAAATCGACTAACACTGCAACGCTGAACATACTGGTTGACCTTGATAACATACAGTTCATTAAAATTACCAGCAATATTTTCAAGAGTCATCCTAAAATACAGAGTTAAAAAATACAAAGCCTTGAGACTGCTGCCTGACTTGAGCTAATGTGATGGATTCTCTTAATAGGAAAATCATCCTTGTCACTGTAAATCTGCAGTGATTGATACCGTGATTGAGCTTGAAGGTAAACATAAACATTTTATTTTCATTGATACAACTCTTGTCACTCAGACAGAACACTGACATCAGTAAGATTTTTGTTTGAATAACAAATGGAATGTGAAAAAATTAACTTTTTTCAGTTTAATTTAGTTAATGACTTAAATACATTGCTCTTCTGTTGTGATATACTGTAAATCTACAAATCACTGTACTATAAATCTTTTTTCTTGATTAAGTATCACCCTAATTTGTTTGCTATTGTAATTTACATGCTGCAAGTACTATATTGAGTTATGTACCCTATGGAGTTGCAAAAAAATTTGTAATATAATTTAAAAATTGTTGTAAAATGCAAAAAAAGTGCAGAACAGCATAAATGTATGTAATAAAATGTAGTAACTGATGGTAATTCAATTTCAGAATCAGGCAATTAATCACAGTAGTTCAGTTAGATATCTACTGTTCTTTGTATGCATAGTATGGGACTGATCATACCATCCACTCAACAGTAGTGACGAGAGCAGGGTAAACGGATTTCAGCGGAAAGATCCCTCTCTCTTCCTTCATTCCCTCCTTCCCTGTCAAATTAAGCCAGAATTTCATTAAAACTATAAAGGCTTCCTATTCTGGTGGTATTTTCTGTTGAGGTTGCACTGTCACCTACTTAGTTGTATCTTTATGTTTTTTGCAGGTCTGGAATTTCTTTTTAAGCCCTCATCATCTAAGCCTCCTGGAGTTTGATGACTTCCCCAGGGGGCTGTGTTGGGATAAGGACACACTGGCACCATGCCCTGGGGGAGGCATGGGCAGCCAAACACAAGAAACGAAGCTGTAATTGCTGACAGAGTCCCAGTACAATGATAATATTCCCTTAGGTTTCCAGGAGAAGTATTAATTCTTAATCATCTACGTTGCACTTCCTCTGAGTAATTGGTAACAGTCTGAAGCACTCTTTTGAGGTGTTCCTCTTTGTTTGAATACTCACAGGAATTGGACAGCCAAGGCAAAATTTGTGTTGTATTTTTCTCAACACCTGGCCTCGTGTGGTGATGAAAAATTTCCTAGACAAGAAAAAAAAAAAAACAAAAAAAAAATCAATGAGGAGTACTATTGGTACTCCACATGTTAAAGTGTACATTTCCAGAGGAATGGCTATCTAACCCCTAACCTGTTGTTGCCAGTTGCTTTTGTAGCTCTTGGAATTTACTTGTCTGACTGAAGATCCAAAACGACTTGTTATTTACACAGTTAAAAAAAAGAAATAGCTGTAGGTGCTGTGATAATTTTTTTTTTTTTCCAAACCGGCTTTGGTGAAGTAGTCCACTAAGTTCCATTGGTGTGTATATGCTGGTGCTTTGCTTTTCCTGCTTCTGGTTCTATTTGGATACATAAGAAAACTTTTATTTTGTTGTATATGCCTTTGCTCACTGGGGATAACAGGGCAGTAACTGTCTGTAACCTAGGGCTAGAGTTCAGTTATTGAGTTCGAGAAATCTAACTGAAGGAATAAAATGCAAAGTTGTTTTAATAGGCTCACCATCAAATCTCTAGCCACAGACACCGTGATTTCAGATTGAATAATCTACTGCCCCAAAAAGCCTAAGGGATGAGTGTGAGTCTTGGTACAAGACAAGAGAATTTAACTGTTTGTGATTGTTTCTTTTTTGTTTGTTTGTTTGGTCTGAAACCACAGAGCTCACAATTTTTTCTTCTAATCCTGCACTGAGCTCAAGAACAGGAGTGGGAATTGAAATGTCTTTAAAGCAACTTTGCACAGACCTTGGCATCAATCAGGCCACTTTCACAGCTACTTTAACTTACTCCCTGCTTCCTAGGACCCATTATACTCACTTTTAGCAGAGAATCACCATCACATCAACAGCTGCACTCTTCCCTGTCACTGATGCTTTCATTTGGCCTACAAATGATCTTCTTTCTCCACGGTTCAAGGCATTTATTATACCCCATGGACTATTTTCTACCTTTTTTATGACATTCAGAAAGGCTCATTCCTTGGGCTGAGTAGCACTGAGTATTTTGTCATTGGTGTGGGAAAGAAAATTAAGATCACTAACTTCTGTACATGTAGGTGAATGAGAAAATAGTACAGATTCCAGTCTTTTGGCCAATACTCATTTTTCTTAACTTTTCAACAAACGTCAACATTGAATAAAGTGATTTCTGGTATAGACCGGTAATTTTCATTTATATGTGCCAAAAAGGAAATGTGAGAGAGGTTCACTGCTAATTAAAATGGATTCTGCGAAGCATATATGGATAAAGATGAAAGCTCGTAAAAAGAAACTGTAGAAAGGCAGAAAGGTACCTGACTTCTTGGATGTTGATGAAAATTCAAATCCACTAACTGCATATGACATAAGGTGTTTCTAAGTCCACGTCAAAGAAAATAAACAGTACCCTGCAGAAGGAACTTTTAATTATCTCCATGATAGACAGTGACAATTATAGCCTGGTCATGTCTGCCTCTCGTTCTTTTCAAAAGGGAAAGAACTTTTAGATGAGACCAGTAAGTCACATAGGTATACATCTTTTCATCCTGTTTTTGGAGTTCGGTGATTCATTCACTGGAGATGCACTGTTGCCCTGATGTCAATCAGCAGCACCGATGTCTTGATGTCTTTTTTCTTTTTTTTTTGAATACTTCAGGTAAATTGTAATGGTGGCCCTCTCTTTAAGACATGGGTTGCAGGCTCATCATTCCCCCTCAGCAAATACAGGGAGTGGATCTGGATGAATCTGTTGTGTCCATATTCAAATACATTTTCCAGTGCCAAACACACATGGCATTCTCGAGCTTTGTTCCTTTGGTGAGCTGTTTCTAAGGGCCCACTGGACACCCCAGGAAGACAAAGTGACTCAAATACCAATCTGATGTTAAAATGTGAGGAATACCCTTGACATCCTTTCCTCATCTGAGATTTCTGAGAAGTTTCACAAGTGCTCAAAATACCTGAGGACAAGGTCACAGTTTGGACTTATTCATAACACAGACTTTGAAGAGTCCATTAAGAATAATGATCACAGTTTTTATAGAACCATCTTTTATGCTGAATAGCTAAGGGTGTTCGCTCTAATTAAGCAACAGGATGTGGGATGGAGAGAAAAGTAAGAGCTAAAATGAGGTCTGAACTGAAATGAAAAATAAGTATTGGGAAGAATGAGATAAAAAGATAATAAGTGACTTTCTGCACCTTATTTCAGTTCAAGGAAGAAACAGTAGCCTAGTAGGTATAACATTACAGCAGGAAAAATTGAGATTCAAGTGCCTGTCACAATGATAATTATTTGTATAAAGCTCCAAGAGGAAAAGCTAGGAGAAACACATTCCACTGTTCTTCAGTTTCCCAGACAGACTGGTTAAGACACGGGTGATTTAGAAATGGTGAGTATCAGAGCAGCTAACCAGCAATCGTCTTCTGGATCTGAAAACCTTTTGTTTAAAAGTGCATTCTCAGTGGTCTCCTGTTGTCTGTGCTGTCTGTGCTTCTGCTGTCTATCTTTTCAAAAGACATTTTGGTTTTGACTTGTTGATATTTTCCAACAAAAACTTCTTCCAGTGAAGTGTAACTCCCTGTATTCTGTCAAGCTAAAACCTAAGTAAATCTGTTACAGCTTTAGCTCTTCTGCATGGATGTTTTTTCTTTGGTTTTAGTTGGTGGAATACAATCCCATTTGGGTTGTTTTTGGGCTTTGTTTGTTTGGGTATTTTGAGTCTTTAGTTTTTCTTTTAAATGTGTTCTGGATATCCCTGAAAGGATGTGTTGGAGCCATGGCTGTGAGTCTGAAAGATGAAAATAGAATTAGTGAAAAGTGTTCTCACAATTTCACACACAAGGGAAATGTTTACTACTCACCTTAGGATTTTTTTTCAGTAAAATCCCTAGCTAAGAAATCTTTTAATCTCTATTTTCCTATCTCTTACTCTGCAATAGTTATTACTCTGTAATATTAAACGTTTCTGTCTTGCAGTAAGGCAATACTCAGTATAAAAGGCTGGGACTGGGTCCGGAACAGTAGAATGCTATAATTGCTTTCCACAAAATTAAATGATGCACGGTTGAGTTGAATATGAGGCAGAATATGAAATAGATAATAGATAATTGGCCTTTTTCAAGTGTTGGACTGTAGGATAAAAGTTTTAATACAGCAGTTTGAAGAAAAAGGAGAAATAAAATCAGTGCACATAATGTGTTTGTGCACATATAGGTATGCTTACATACATGGACAAATGTGTGCACACATTCAGGCACATATTTTAGTTTAAATGGCAAGCAGCTATGCCACTTTTCCTGGAGACAAAGTGAGGTAGGATAGTATAATATTAGGATTCTCCCTTCCCTTCATACTTGTAAAAATGTCCACACTATATCTTTATATCTTTACATGAATGTGCAAAAGCACGTACATATTTCATCTGTTTTCAGATCTATATGCATGGGCGTGCATGCATACCTTGAAAAATCCATAAATAAAAGAAATGCTCATGTCCATCTAAATCTATATACATATAGANCCTGTTACACTATAGAAAAAAAAAAACATGATTGAGGGCTCCCAGACAAACTTGCTTCAGGGTTATCAGTGGAGCAAAGCTTGACCTTGTTATGTAGGAAATGTGTTTTAAATTAGAGCTTGCTCATAGCACTGCACAACCCATGTACCAATTAAAGTTCTTGTAAGTGTAGAAAACAAAAAAGGAAAGGGAAATAAAGGAAAGAAGAGAAAAGAAAAAAAAAGTTAAAGAGAGGATAATTTACATTTGAATGCCATTAGTTACATTTTCTCTGGTTGCATGTAGGTTTGGTCTACACTGTGCTTTAATTAAGTTCGCATTCTTGACATTTTCCTCTGTCTTCCCAAAGAGTCATTTGCCGCCTGCTAGGCCTGTGCTGAAGGAGTTGAGCACCAGTTATATCTTGTCTGAAACTCAAGGCTGTGTAAGAACTGTCAGGAAGCTCATTATACTCAGTGTCGTTGGCAGGTTCCTCCAGTGCAAAACATTACCACGAGTCACTTTCCTGACTAGTCACCCTCAGATATACTGAAAGAAGATGTAATATCTTTGTAATCTTTATTTAGTGCTGGTTAGAGTTGTTATTTGTACTAGTTCTTTGTTCAGGACTAGCTGTCAATGATAAATAAATTACTCCCCGGCTAGTAAATTGCAGAACTCTTCTGAGGTTTTTGGAGCAAGAAAACAAAGTGATAAATTGGTAGCCCTAAGAGGTTTATTCATAAATTTTCCCTCCATTTCATTCAAGACTTTCTTTTTTTTTTTTAAATACATTTACTTAGAGGTTTATTTACATCTTTGGTGAAGTTCTTATATGGAAGGAAACCATAGTGAAATAGTCCTTGTAAGTATGATTATCAGCCTGTAGAAACAATGTGAAAAAGAACAGTATAAGAAAACATTGAGACTTCCCTTCTGTTGGGAAAAGAAGAGGATACTTAAAGTATCTGCCCTGAATGTTCATTTTTTTCCATCCAAAATCGAACAAGCACGCTTTCCCCCTCTTTTTTTCTAAGATTTATTTTTGCCAGAAACATTTATGGATTTGCTGGGACCAAAGCAGCTCTCCAATTGCTCTTATTTAGAGGCAAAACCAGAGAAAGTTCTAGTAGTCAAGGCTATATATCTTAAATGACTCAGATAACAGTTTTTAGTAAATGCCTTTTTCTTTATATATTCAAACCCAGAGCAGCAGGAGCTAAAATGCCTTTCCTCGCTGACAATGTCTGAGTTCACAAGGGAAATAAATTCTGTCACTATGCACCAATTCCTAAGTTGGATAAAAAATTCTTGACTAAAATTCAGCTACTTAAAATTCAGTTTACTGAGAGGTTTTATGATCACAAAGCATAAAGCTTGGCAGCAAGACTGCCCAGAGGATAACTGCATTAACTTTTATTCTAATTTCATTTTGGGGGAGTAGTTTAGAAAAGAAGATTCTTTCCTTTTAGGTTTATTGTTCAAGAGGTTAGGTCATGATATTTATTAAATCCCTGTTTAAAACAAAAGAATTAATGGCAGAGATGAGTTGAATGAGTGTATTATACAGTCCTATGACCATTTATAGCTACTAGTTAGCAAGACACTATTTTTCCTCTATGAGGCCAGTTGGGATAGAAGATCTGTTCAGTCTTTCCAGTGAAATTAAAAATATATTAATTTAAAAAATTTCCGATATAAGTCAAAATAAACACTTTCTTCTTCTTTAAGAAGACTGCAATAAATTGCAAATGGGAAGTCAGTCCAAGAGCTTCACTACAAATTCCAAATCAGATTTGTTGTCCTTTTTCTATAAGTCAGCGAGATACACCACAGTAAATTGATGCTTGTCTTCACTGCTTTCACTGCTTTGCAGTTCGCTTTGTGCTGCTGTAAGCAATGCAGAAATTGGAGCAATAAAAATCAGGACACCTCCCTTTTCTTCATCATTTCTCTGTGTCTTATTGTGCCTTTTGGTTGTCAACTCTCTTGTCTTAGCTGTTTTTTTTCCTTTCCCGTCATCTACACTCATACCAAACAGTGTCTTTAATTCAATTATAATGCCTTACAAAATCTAGCTGTGCAGATCCAAACTTAAAAAGAGCTGATTGACCTTGGATCCTGTTGGTTTCAGTGGGAATTGGTAATATCCTTCTGTTAAAATCCATCCATTTAAAAATATTGATAAAAACCTCCCTGAGATATGTTAGCTGAAGGTGGAGGGACAAAAGTGTAATGTTGCATGTGTTTATTAAGGTTTCGCAACACAAGCTTAAAAAAATGTGATTAAGCATATTTGGCCTAGAGGTACTGTTGTTTGAAAGTGTTGGGTGTGTTAGTAGGATTGGAGTGTGTCAAAGCTACTCTGAAAGTGTCCAGCTATTGATTTCCAAAAATTTATTGTGATGTGCACTTCCGGGGGAAAAGAAAGCACTGTAGAAGTGAACAAATGCATACCACACTAGGTGTTCTGACAACTATTTCTGCGATCTTCACCAAATTTTGTCAGTGTCCTAGTGGGTTTCTTTCCCCATTCCCAAGGACATTTTGATTGGACTGAATTTGAAGAAGAGCTCTTTATTGCCTTCTAATAAGAATTTAAATTTAAAATTTAAATATAAATAAGGTTTTGTTTTAACACATGGAGCAATAGAAACTGCTGCCTGAATATTTCATTCTGTATCTTCTTTGTCTCTGTCTCATCATTTGTATTTGTCCTGTTTACTATTTTTGTGAAAAAAAGGTGTGGCTCTGCATTTAGTTGAAAACAAGAATTATATAATGGACAGATTCTCTGAGACACCCAAGACGAGGTAAAAAAATACGGGATCTGAATGCAATTTAGATATCTGTTGATTTTGCCTCAGTATACCTTCATTGTACATGACCAGTACACCAACTATGCATTTCCTTTTCCATTTTTAAAATTTCAGAAGATGAGGTTAGTGCAAATGAGAACTGATTCAATTTAAAGCAGAATACTCTAGGAAGTGTGTGGTCAGAAGCCAGGAGGTGTTGAAATCTTCCCATCTGTTCCTGTCCCCCTTTTTTCAGTTTTGTCGTGCGACTAGTTTGTATGCAAACGGGCAGTGTAGCTCAATCATGTAGTAGGAAACACAACAAATATCTCAACATGATATTTTGGCTACTGTAGGGCATGTGACTGTGTGGGTCTGGTGTGTGGCATTCCTTTACTCTCATTTAACACAGTAACGTAACCTCATGTACTGCTAATACATGATAGGACTGGGACACACAAATGAAGATCACTGGTATTTAAAAATGCAATCTCCCTTCTATCCTAGCTTTTAATAAAAGCAGGCAAGATTGAAAATTTTTGACAACACTGATAGTATGATCCATAGAAGTGTGATGAAATTGACATTACTTCAGTGTAACTTAATGTAGTTTAACTAATTGTATTGAAGGAAATATTGATATTCATGTCAGCAAGCTTGATGCTTAAATGCATCATCTAAACGAGGCTTTAATTCATTAAAAAATGAATAAAAGACTGGAAACAAATAAATAAATAAATGTGACAAGTCCATAAATGAGGCTTTCAACATAAGTCTGACATTTTGTTTAGGATTTGAAGAAGAATTTGAAGATGGGCTTAATTATAGATGGTCTTGTATATTATTCATAAGAATTTACAAGATTCTAAAATGGATTGCAGAAATCAGACTCCTTGCAGTCTGGTTTGCAATCAAATAGATTCTTAGGTTTTATTATGAAGTAATTAAATTCACAAGCAAGGTTGAAATATGGTTCATTTCCATGTTTCCTGGGGACTCTGTTACTGTTAGATCTGCTTCATCCAGCTACATTTTAGGTCTCTAAAACCTGGATCATCATGTCTTAAATAATCACCATATTCTAATGTAGGTATTTAAGAGAGGTGGAAATTCTCTCTGGGTGCCTGTCTCTCCTGACTGACAGTAAGGGGGGTTCAGATCACTAATATGTACTAGGTAACTAACAATCTAAAAATTAGTTAAGTGAGCTGACTCTGAGCTCGGTGTATAACTCATAATTTCTTAATAATTCATTTCATGTATTCTCACATGCTTCTGGTTTTTATGTTCATAAATATTCTACTTAATGTTAATTAAATGTTCCTTTCATGTAGTGGCAGAGCCTGGTAATGATATAAATTTGGACACTCTATTCAGATACAATGGATAACTGAATACAGGTAGATTCACTTCACCTACGTAGAAATCAGCTTTTGGATCTGTGAATTATTTTCTCAGGGTACTGATTAGGTGGGGGGGATTAATCAGTATTTTAGACCTGACATTTGAGAGTATTGTGGAACTCGAACCAAACTGTAAGATGTCTGGGCTAAATTGAAAGGCCTCTACCCAAAAGCTGACAGTAAGAGGTATATAACATTGTAAAAGCAGCATATCAGACTAATCCTGGCAAAGAGAAAAACGAAAAAAAAAATCTTAAATTTTCTTTAAATCCTAATGTGCATGTTTGAGTACTGCAAGACAAAACTGACAGTTGCTGTCAGCAGTCCTGCAAAGACAGAGCACACAAGCCCTTTTAGCCCAGGCAGTCTGAACAGACACTCTTTGCAGCCTGGGTTACTGCTGAAATGCTAAAAAGGCTTAGCACAGTTACTATATCTCAGCTTGCTGTAATGCCTCATCTCTGCCTGAGCTGTGGGATGTAGGAGCGCTTCCACAGGCTGAGCATCGCATGTGCTCCTTCCTCTGCTTATTCCCTCAGTTTCTTGAGCGCGTAGGTAGATTCAGTGGCCTGGAGAGAGGTTTGTTCTGGATGATGGGGGGATCTGCCCTGTAGTCTGCAGACAAGGGGGTTCCCTAGGCAATGAGTCAAAGTAATGACACTTATAAATAAAAACTTACAGGATAGGCACTGAGTTTATTCAGGTGTCCAGATAAGAAGTGGAATTTCTTCCAAGTATTGTTACACAAAAGATGATGGCACAGACTGCATGTGGGGTCCACTGCATCACATACTTTGACTGTAGATAGTAGAGTAAGGCTTACTATGATGGAAACCAAAACAAAGCAGCACTAAACAAAACAAGGGAAAGAGAGACAGACAGAGTGAAAGAAAAGGGAAATTGAAAACTTTCCACGGTGGACAGCTGGACAGAGAATTGACAGCACACACACTCATGCGTATCTTCTCCAGTGCAGCAGGAGGTCCCCAAACATAGTTTTTCCTTAGTTTTCACAGAGGCCTGGCCAGTCTCCCTCTTGGAGAACCTGTCCCTGTTCCTTTCATGTTCCTACTCCTGTTCATGGTGCTGCTGGTGCTGGTTGGAGCATGCTTTGGTCATGACTATTTTCTGCTTTGTTGTTCACTAGTCCTCTTTTTCCTGTAGTATAAACTTGAAACTACCGAACTAGATCTATAGAAAGGGATGGAGAGAAGAGGTAAGTCCCATGTCAGAAGCAATCACTTTCCATGAGAAGCCCGCTGTAATGACTGCTGTAATACTATGCTATGAGGACAGGCTGAGAGAGTTGGGGTTGTTCAGCCTGGAGAAGAGAAGGCTCTGAGGAGACCTTATAGCCCCTTCCAGTACCTAAAGGGGGCTTACAGGAAAGGTGGGGAGGAAGTCTTTATCAGGGAGTGTAATGATAGGACACAGGGTAACGGTTTTAAGCTGAAAGAGGGGAGATTTAGATTGGATATTAGGAAGAAATTCTTTACTGTGAGGTTGGTGAGGCACTGGAACAGGTTGCCCAGGGAAGTTGTTGAGGCCCCGTCCCTGGAAGTGTTCAAGGCCAGGCTGGATGGGGCTTTGAGCAGCCTGGTCTAGTGGGAGGTGTCCCTGCCCATGACAGGGGAGTTGAAACTTCATGATCTTTAAGGTCCCTTCTAACACAAACCATTCTATGATTCTATGATTCTATTCACGGATGCAAGAACATCATGGGAACCAGGCAAAAACCCTGGAACAGCAGCTGTAGGGCCCTGTGTCCATAGGTGGAAAGTTTCCCAGTGCAAGCGGAAGACAGCATTACGCTAAAAGCTGTATGTCATACAGTAGTCCACAGTAACATTTAAAAAAATGGTCTAAACAAGAATTATCAATATGAAATTAAACTGTAAAATGATCAGTTGTGTTTGTTCCAAAAAATAAGAGAAGAGAAAAAGGACAGTCTGCTTGATAAATTTAACTTTTGCTCAAAAGGTGAAATAAGAAATCAACCATCTGCCCCAGAAAAAATGAATATTTTGAGAAAATTACATAAATATTTGGAAATTGTCTTAGCCAAGCTGATATACAAGAACAATGAAAGCAATGTAAATTCTTGTAGCAAAAGATAGATTCAGTATTGAAAAATCTATGTTTCCAAATTGCATTTTCTTATCATAATCCTACTTAAGCACTTGAAAAATAATCAAATATTTTAAAAATACTGCCTTATTAAGGGCAAAATGCTGCTGTCAGGGTTGCTGTTATACTTATCTTGGAGCACTGACTTTAAAAAAGTCTGTTGTGAGCCCAAGTCCTGATACCTTGGGGAATTTTATTGTATGCCTCAGTGTGCTCCAGTACGGCAGTACGTGTAGACACGCTGCTTCCACAGCATATGGATCCTCACGGCTACCACATTTTAGAAAGCTGACAGGCCATGATTTGGTCAAAGAGGGAGCTCTCAGTTACAATTATTGGGTTCCTGTTGTCAATTTGGCAATATTTTTGCATTTTACATGGGAGATATGAAAAAATATCAATGCAGCTGATCAACACTGTGTGAGGACATGACAAATAAAAGTAAGAGATGTGTAGCATCTAAAGTCAATGGGAAATTTAACAGTGTATAATTGTTGTGTTCCACAGGGCATAACCTGGCAGCATACTACATCTGAAAACCAGGCACTGGACTGGTCTTTTTCGTCAGCATCAGCTCCTCCACACCTGTATCTGGATATGCTTTGGATATTTTCATCTTGTTAAAAGGAAATATGCTATTGATAGAATATTGGACATTTTGTGTTTATAATTTTTACTTACCAAAGATACAAAAAGTATTGCAAATCCTTTTCAAAGTCAGAGACAAAGTATTTACTGGCTCCTTTTTTTTGAGGGAAATGCAGATATTTTTCAAATAATGCTTTCTTCTTCATTGTATTTTCTTCTTCATTTTGTGAAAAATTTATAATTTTAATTTAAAAACAGACTATAGCCTTCACAGATAGTGAACAATAGTGCAATTTTAAAGTTACATATTCGGTAACTATTAACCACATGGTCTCAAAATAAGGATCAACAACCTACTCCCACATCCTGATACCAGTATGTCAGTTTGTGATAATAGTAAATATGTCGTGTTTAGCATCTTGTTGTTCTCTGAGAGTTTTGGCACAACACTATTTTCTGGATGGCTCCATTTGCTGGAAGTAAGAAACCTTGTGATAAATCAGCTTTGAAATTAACCTGAGATATTACATACATAACAATGCAAACTGTGTTGATAATATAGATGATTTGTAAGGCTTTATTAGTGATTTTTTGTGGGGGTTTAATATCAAAACAGAGATTAATATGACTCATGACATCTAAAATGATAATTCTATAACTTTCTCCCTCTCAAAGAAAAGGGAAACAATGTAGGACTTAATGTGTATGCTGCAGACAAAGTTTTGTCTGCAGTGTTTTTGTTTCTTGTTTGTTCCATGGAAATTTGGAGCCCTGAAGAGCATTTATGATCACCTCATCTTATGCAACGTGATCGTGAAGTGCTATGTATGTGCACACAACTGAAGTTATGCCATCAAGGCCAATGTTTTGTGGCTGAAATAGAGTGTGTCTCTTTGGAAAGGCATACATACCTGTGTTAAAAACAGCTCTGGATAATACTTACTCATTGACATACACATTCTTTACTTCCATTTGAATTTTACTTCATAGGACTTAGCAGACTGTGCATCTGAATTTCCTTGAGTGGAGGGAATGAGGTGGAAATGAACGTCTTCTCTCCTCTTTCTCTCAGTCTCTTCTCCTCCTGCCACCCCCTGACTTTGTATGCCATGGGTGTTCTTGTTTATATCAAATATGGGAGAAAAAAAAATATCATTTTATCATTTGGTAGTCATTCTCCAGCTATTGCGTTGGCAAATTTTTGCAAATGTACTCTTATGCAAGGATCTTATGCAAGGCTCCTATGTCACACTAATGGCTCTTTCCACATGCCCTCCAGCAATGAAACACATCCTACCCACGTCAGAAGCATAATATGTCACTGATTCACTTTCTGACTGGAGATAACAAACACAACTGGTTGTTATCCTGCTGTAGGAATACACTCCTCTATCCTAGCGTTATAGCTCCTCACCCATTATGTGGCCTGGTGCACCACATACGTACATGTCCCACAGGTCCTACGCATGGCAAGAAGGAGAACTTGAGATGTATGTTACTTTCCAGAAGAAGCTGGGTAGGAAAAAAAAAAAAAGGACTGATATTTCACCGGGGCAATGAAGGTAAAAATACCAACCGCATTCGGGGATGTAAGAATGAGAAACACAAGAAGGGTATGTACAGAAATAAAGAGAGAGAATAAAAACTTCTAGAGCTTTTGTCCTGAAGGGAAATACAGGCTTGACAGAGTTTACAACTGGTCTGAGCATAAAAGCTTTATTAACTTAACAGCAACAACAAAGGTTTTAAAATGTGTACTTTTTTCCCCACAGATTTTATTAGAAGAAACACTTTAATAGTTCCCTCAGGTAAGCTACATAAACAAGTGATGAGTTTCGGATTCTACGAGTTGTAGTGATGTGTTGGATGTGATAAGCCAATTTCTGTTTCTTAGAATGAAAATCTTTTGGTTTTCTATGTAAGTACATCTTTATTTCAAAATCCTTTTCATTTTATGTTACATATATGATTGTAACATGAGTTACAATCTATAAAATACACATTCTAAATACACATTCTATTAGCACTACGTTCAAGCCAGCCATCTGACGTGACAATCCTGGTGATATTTCTATATGGGATTCAGTGTTTTTGTTATATTGATTTTTTCACCTGCATGTCTTTGGGTGGTCAGTAGCAGCTTTAACAAAGGATTAAGACACGGGGCGACAGTGGATGTGTTGTTCAGTGTCGCTCCCTGAACCATTTAGTTCTCACCTTTGCCTTTAGACTCTTATAAATTGAAGACTTTCTTCTATGAAGTCTGCCTCATGTTCAAAAGAATGTAAGAGTAGTACTCAAGAAGCTGCTTGCTCATGTAATTGGCCTTTGCACGAGGCTTGGCCCTCTTTTTCTGAACAAAGAATCAAAGGGCTGATTGAGCTTCTGCGTTAAGCATGGCGATGTTCCTCCAGAGCTGCAGAGCAGAATCCCAGTTCCGCACAGAAACTGCTATATGGAAGGAGGTATGGCCTCCTTTCCTAGGGCACTGGTGATTTTTGCTGCCCCAGATGAACGAGAATGAAGATGCTGTAATTGATAACATTAAGTTTTAATGGTGTACACAATGGCATATTCTTATAGGTAAGACATGCATTCAAATACATGCACATATGTACTTCTCTTCTATGATCTTATCATTTTATAATCTTAAACTCTTTGGCATATAGAGCAACACCAAAAATAGAAACCAGAGAGATCTTTGGAGGGACTTGTTCTGTTACATAGTGTGTGCTAAAAATAATTTCTTTTTCTTCTTCTGGACAATTATGAAAGTAGATGCTGCTGAGGCTTTGGACCAAATCTGAAATTCTCTTAAATCCATGTAGCTTTATCAAATTCAATACCATTACCTTGGTTCCCATACTCTAAGGATCTGTATCATTTTCCAGAACAAATTTCATTAGCTTGATTTGTTATATGTGCAAAGGAGGTGATAGAACAGGAAAATCTTTTAAACTACTGTTATCTTTAGATAAAAGAGACTTCCATAAGTTAAAAAAAGTATTATTATTATGATGGTGATAATTACAGTGTACACTTTATTTGAAATTTACCAATTTGATTGTAATTTTGTTTTCTTAGTGAGTGTTTTATTTCACAAATGTCAGCTTCTTCTAAATCACAGTCCCTTCCATGGCTACAAACTATTAAAAACAGAGAGGGGTATATTTTCAAAGTAGTGCGTAGGCAGTATTAGCACAAATCCTGTTATACATGAACAGATTTTAGCACATACCTCCCTTGCAGTTCTTTGAAAATGTATCCCTTCATATAAAAGTACCTGCACGGATGGTAATATAGAGAACAGACTTTCTCTGTTTTGTTAGAAGAGCTTTGCATTCTTTGAAGTGACTAAAGTAATTCAAATTAACCCTTTTTGTAACAAACAAGGGAGAAGTCTGTGATTATACAAAAGTTCTCGGGAGATTTATTCAAAAGCCCACACACTTTAGGGTGATTTTTTCCAGCTTGATCCACTAATAGAACAAACATTAGAGAAGTAATATTAAAACTTACAAAGAAAATATAGCAAATCAACAAATACTCAATCAAAACATAGCAAAACATAAATTGAGAGATCGATATAGATGTGGAATAGGCTCTTTTTAGTCATGTCACCAGGGATTTTGTTTTTTTTTTTTTGTTTTTTTGGTTTTTTTTTAACTTAAAACATGTAAAATATGTGAGCTTTTGATGATGTATTTTCAGGACATGATGAGAACACAAGCACAAGCACAATAATTGGGATTTTTGTATTAAATTGTCATTCTGTCAAAGGCAGAACCCTCTCTACCAAAGACCAACATAGGATCCTGTAGAAACAAAAATTTTCCTCTCCCTTAGGATTAAAGATAGTACAATAGCCATCTCTGACAGACATTTCTACCTAACATAGTGTCTAGCCTTTCTCCAAAGCATGAAACTTCTAGAAATTATATTTTTTGCATTTAAAAGTATATAACCTCCATAGTGTTCTCAACTGCTGTATAATTCTATCATCTGGTTTGTTTCCTTTTTAAAATCTTTTTCCAAAATAATATTTGTAACACATAAATTATACCCATACACAAATATAATTTATATGTGTATTTTTATAGATGTATTAGCTATCAAATTATTTATTATTTTATCCATTTTACATAGGCTATCCTTTTTGTTGTGTTAAATCTTGTATCTTGTAACAGGGAAGTCAGAAATGCTAATTTATTTCTCCTGTATTATTTATTACTTTATATAATTTTATAAGAATTTTGTAAGAATTAATTTTATGAGTCTTTTTTAAATGGACTGAGAGCCAATATAAGACTTTGAACATGCCACTTTCATTGGCACTTACGATGGAAAGAAATATCATTTGGACTCCCAGATCAAAAAGAAATAGTTCAGACTGTTTGGACACTCTAGCCAATCTTCTCATAGTACTACCGTTTCATAAAACACTTTTGTGTTCCAAAAAACCCAGAAGTCCATGCAGGTTGGACATATCCTTCCCTGAGTATCAGGACACCTGCCACCTGCATCAGCTCTGCCTCAATCCAGAGAGATGCTCCTAATGTGTGTCTAAGAAGCAGATGCCTGTCTTTCATATAATACTGTTGGTTATCACAATCCTCATGTGGCATGAGGAAACAACTATCTTTCATTTGGCTGGATCTCCAGACAGAATTTAGCTAGAATCACTGCAATTCCGAATTTGTTCAAGAACAAGGTAGGGTCTACCGGTTGTTTTGAGAAAGACAGATTTTTTTTTTTTATATCTGTACACAGTTCTTTCTCTTCCTGGTTTAAGAAACTTTTGTAGAGCAGGAAATCACGGATACGGAGCAAAAATGGAGGAAGACCGTCACCAGCAGAAGCTCAATTACTGTTCAAATTTGACCATGTTTTATCTGTGAGGGATAGAAAAATGGCTTTCCAAATGAGAGGGGACATACTGATGCTTCTAATCGGGCATGCCTGAGGGGAAAGAGGCACTTGAGGACTGAAAAGCGAATGTTCAGAGAAGTCCAATACATATTTAACTGCATTTTAACAATCTCCTGTGCATCACTTATGATGAAATGAAATAAAAGTATTTTCTGCTTCTTAGACAGTAATGTATGACATGTAACAGAGAAATCAATGTTTGTTACAGTACATGTGGTATCCAAGCATTTTCTGGTTTACTACATCTTTTAGAAGCTTTTATTCATACAATGGAGTACTGTACAATTATATCATAGGGTGGGATTAGCAAAACGTTGAACAGCCAGTCTAAGCTGGTTTTAGGACTAGCTTAGGAACCTGTCTGAAGACATCTGAAAGAAGGATCCTGTGTCATTTTCTTTTCTTTTTTACATCACTTTTAAGAAAGCTATAGTCATGTGAGATGAATTTAACCCCAGAAAGTTTATGATACGCTCAACACGTGAGGAAGTGGATGCATATTCATTAGAGCACTTAAGGCCCTTGGGCAAGAGTTTAAGTACATACCTAACTACCTTGCTTAGTAGAAATGGATTTTCTTTTTGTACTTGCAATCTTTATAAAGATTATTCTGAATACTTTAGTAGCAATATAATCAGGTTGCATAAAAATTAACCAGGAAACACATGAAGATTTAACAGATTGCCTTTTTAACTATGCAATAGAGTAGTAGAGAACAGACATAATTCTCTATTAATATATTTCAGCTGATGCAACACTAAGTGAGAATAATATTTCACTTTCACACTTTGGTTGTAAAGCAAGACACAGTGGTTTATTCCATTTCTCCCCTCCCTCCCTCATCCCTGTAAGAAGCTTGCAGGCTCATCAAATTCAGATACGCAAACAGACAAAAGTGATCCTCCCGGCTACCTAATTCTAATTCAAGCTGCTATGCACAGCTACACTACTAGAAGGCCACATTCTGCCAGAGTGATTGCCTTTTCTGCATACTTATTAGCTAGCTTGGTGCCTGGAAATGTGTTGCCCTGTACTGTATAATCATTTTTGGATGCCCTTCTTGAAAAGAAACTGCAGCTCAGCTGCATCGCAGGCTTTGCTATTGTCCAACCTAGCATAACACCTAGGTCAGACACACCTGATCACTGTGCAGTGAATTATGCAGAATCTCCTAGTCCTTTATGGGATGACTATCATGTAATTTAGCAGAGCAGTACCCTACTACAGAAATCATAAATTAACTTTCAAGTGTTTCTGTAGCAGGAGAACAATTAAATGTCATTAATGGTTATTAAAAAAAAGAAAAGGGAAAAAGAAAGAAAACATTCTCTCTTAAAACCTATACCTTACATCAATTATTTCTACAAGAACATTTCTGACTTTCAGTGCTACATAATATTATAGAAGATTTCTATTAGGAACACATAAAGCCAGTTCATACAGAAAACTACGGAAGACCCAATCCATAAGTACTCTTTAAGTTTAGGAATAATTTTGGATTATTACTTCCCTAACACGACTTGGGGAATAATTTGCATCAAATGGTACACTGAACAAATTTGGCCTCCTTGGCTTGTGAAATGGCAGTGAGCTGACTGGGATTCCCCTCTGTTTTATTCAGTATTCATATTTACAGAATTGGTGTGTGTGTGGTTAGTTGTAATTTATTATTTGTATTCCCTGTATTGAAATAACGGAAGGGAAAAACTACTCTTTCTTTGTTTATATGTGTGATGGATGCACTCGACCCCTTAACCAAACTGGCAGCAGTTCGGTACAGGCTCTAGAGGAGGTACAGTCCTGAGCTGTGGCCGAGCGCTGAACTCCTCTAGTTTCAGTCTGTTCTCTGAAAACCCACAAAGGAGCAGAGTGACACAATGAGCACCGATGCATGTGAGGTTGAGACACTGTTCATGTAATTAACACATGAATACCTGGTGGCTTTTCCAAGACTCATTTATCAAGGAATAAAGTAAGTTGTGGGTACAAGGAGCCTCATGCGTACCTTTCCATTGCATGTAATTTGACTACGAGCCAACCACTTTATCCCATAAATATGCCAGCCCAAGTGAGCCTTCTTTCAGCTCCCCCTGCTTGGCACCCTGGCGATCTCCCCTTGAGCTGGGACGCCTCCCAAGGTTGCTCCTGCTACGAATGGCAGATCCTTCATAACCCTGTAGTAAGATAATTTTGATTTTGCCTTGGTAACTTTGATTGCAAGGTGAATTGATGCCAATCGAACATTACATAAACTTTGCATATATAATCCTTTAGACATAAACCGTTGACCAAGTCTGGGGCTAAGTCTGCGTCCAGCTGCACCCGGACTCCTCTCTGAGAAGGAATTTAGAAAGCAAGGGGGTCCACTCTGAACCTCATGACTCAACAGGAGGGCATCCCTTTCCCTTTGCGTCCCCGGTCTCTCTATGAGTCATTCTAACTCGAGTGTAATTCAATTTTCCTTTGTATGTATTTTCCATGCAGGAATTAATAGAGTGAACCTTGCCATTGAACTTTGTTAAGTCACACTTTTACAACATCATATTAAAAACAATTTTACTAACACCTTTGACAGCGTTTCTTTAAGCTGTCTAAAAAATCACCCATCCGTGACAAATTGATATTGTTGGCAGGATCCTAAATCAGAATTTGCAACAAATTTGCATAGCTGAAAGACAATCACTGCTTTGCATGGTGCACTGCTTCTCTTGTGTTTCTCTTGGGACTCTGACTGCACCAGCAGCAGCTTTGAAGTGTGTTTAGAAAGCTAACACCAAACCCCAAGTATTCACAAGTATACATGCTGACTAGTTCTTTCATCCCTTCCTCTGCTTTAATTCTTGCACCTCGATGAATAAGATACAGGATCACACTTGCCAGCTGTTAGTCTGATCATGTTGTTGGGACCCATTATTCATCTTACCTGAAGTACCTTAGCTGGCCACGTGCAATGGAGAACTTCAGAAATATATTAATAATTATTGAAAATATTATTGACAAATCATTAATTATTCAAATCATTCAATTATTTAATTTCCTCTGAGGTAGAGTTCTGGAAAATACTTTAGCAATGTCCTCTTCTACTAGGAAACTGTCCCATCCTGTTTAAAACAAGTGTCTCTGTTGTGTTCCTTATGGATATGTGCCTTGACTGAAAACTTTCCTGAGCTTTTCCTTGTATTTTGTAAAAAGTGAGTTCAGACTGGATCATCATGTCAGTGGACGCGATAATAAGAAACACACGGTTTCAAATAATTTGTATGAATTTAATATCTCTGAAATTCTGGTTTCAGTGGATGGAAAGGTTTAAAAGTTTTTGAGCACGCATGTGTAGGCAGGAGGCAGATACTAAAATATACCTGCACACACAAAAGCAGAGAGTGGTTTTGTGAACTTTGCATCCTTGGAAGGTTTGGTGGCTAAGCTGACGATTGTCACAGCACATGGGTGGAAGTTCCTATGTGTCAGACAACAAAAAGAAGGATATTGAGGATGACTGAGGTACTTTGGATAAAATTTGGAAGTCTGTCCAGCTATGTGTCAGTGCAAGCAAATAACATTGAATATTTTGAATGTGAGCACTGGAAGGCATGTACACATGTCTGAGGTAAACTTTTAAACTCCTTTTTAATAGATGAAGTGTAAAAGTTGGAATCCTCTCATCCAAGCGTATCCACCCAGAAGTCAGATATTTATTGAAAGTTACTCGTGGAGGTTCCTTCTAGGTTTGATAAAGAAAATAACTTCCAGAGGGTGATTAATCCCATTTGTCTTAAACATTTCATATTTATTCCTTCAGAGGGCATTAGGTACTAGCTTGGCATAGATGGCTAAGTTAGGTGGAACGAATTTCACTCACTGATTATTATTTTCCATATCACTATCTATATTATCCTTAATCTCTTTCATCTGCAGCAGGTTTCTATGGGAGACTGGGTGATAAAGCCTAGGTGGATCCACCCAATGCATCATTGTTATCACGACCATAACTGACATGGATTTTTTTATATGGCTTTAGCAGGCACTATTAAAATCTCTCTAGGAAATCTGAGTAGATTCCTGATGAGTGGAAACCATATCAGAGATTATATTATGAAATTTAAGACACACACAGTAGTGTTCCAGTGTTTCTGGAAGTCCTGATGATGTCAAGTGGAATTCTGGATGTATGCAGGATCGAGCCCCCTATGAGCTAAAGAGAAAATATTTTTAATACTGAAGAGAGATTTCTACCATGTTCCTCTTATATGTAGTTATCTATGGATTGTCATCAAGCAATAGAAAAATGGTGGATTTATGAGATATATAGCAATCCAAATTCTTACAGAGATCACCAAGGATTTCTGTTTTAAAATCTAAAAGGCAACATCACAGAACAGGCAGTATGTTGGAATAGCAATGACTAAGTTGCTATACATGACATTTCATTTCTGGATGCAGCAAAGATCAATGTACTTGCCTGCACCTCCTGAATTAATATCCCTTGCTACCAAGGAATAAAATGCTGTTACACAACTTCCTGCTGTACATTGCAAGACTCTCACCATAATGAAGTAATAACGCATGAATTTCAATGAAGAAGATTATTTCAAATTAATATAAATTTATAAAATAATTTGATATGATGATGTACTGAGTTGGTCTGCATTACTGTTTCAAGCAGTATTTTTATTGCTAAAAAGCTCAAATGCCAATAAATACCAAATGCTGTGCTGCAGTGTGCTTTTCCCTTAGTGGGTTGCGTGTACAAATGAGGGGCTATTCATAGTTATTTTATTATCTCATTTGAAATCTCATAGAATAAGAGCAGACTTTTTTTTTTTTGACAAAAGTTTTACCAAAGATGCTGCACTTCAACGTTTTGCAGAACAGCTCCTCTTTTGCCATATAATTCACTTCAGTAGTTGAAAAACCTCTTTTGAAAATGTTCTATATGATGAACCTATTATTCTTTTTCATTATAATTAATTTTCTTTTAGATTCAGACTTTTTTTTCAGATATTATTAGCTGAAAAAAGTTTTTCTAAATTTTTAAACAAAACTCTCAGTATTTAAAACCATTTTCTCTAGTCAGACTTATTTTTTTTAAAAAGCTTCTGGCTTCCTGAATATAAAAAGAATATAACATTGGATCTTCACTATTTTATGTTTTTTTGTGACCTGACTTTCAGATCTCCTGATGAACACTGCTACACTAAGCTGTATGAATATAAAGCTCTATATGAGACATAGCATTAAAAGGGATTTTCTTGCTAATGTATTTGTAGCTTTAAATCATCTTTTATGGAAATTCGGACACGCTAAACACCTCTCCCAAGGTGGGCAAACAAAAGACTGTGTTGCAAACTATAAAACACTAACAATAGTCTAAGCTTATTCTCTAATTGTTGGGGAGTACTGCTGCATTTAAACACAGTAGGAGAAAAAGTTACAGAACAAATACTGTGGTTTTAATTGAGCATCTTCCTGCACACCCACATCATTTGAACTCCTCCTCCTCAAGTCACATTTAAGCAGCCTGAATTGTCAGAGCCCAGAGAGAAATAGAGAGGCATCAGCTCCCCCGCCTCCTTTAACAAAGGATTTGACTGTTAGGTTTTTTTGCTGCTTCTGTTAGACAGCTAGAGGGGCAACGGGTAAAGATAACGAAACCTGGGAAAGGGTCTTGAGGTATGAATGGAATCTGTGGGAACTCAAAAGGGAACAGGTAAGCTTCAGAAAGGATGGAAAGAAGAAAATTTCCCTATCATCTGCAGGAATGGCTGTGGTATGTCTTGTTGCTACCCAAGCAGCCACTGAAAACTGCTGGGCTGAGAGTAAAGTCACGGCAAAGGGATGACTCCTTCAGAAACAGGGTGGGTGGGGAAGACATTTGTTTCTGAACTTTTAAGTCTTTCTCACCCCAAAAAACAGTCTTTGTTTAAAGAATTAGCTCATTCTAGCACAGTATTTTGTGACCTAAGGAAACTTTCCTTTGGAGACAGTGGCCAACTTCAATGTCTTTCGGTATTTTATATTTTGGCAGCTCATATTAAAGAAAACGTGCAGGTAGTCCAATTTACAAAGCTCTGGCAAATCAAAGGTCTTTTCACATCTCCCTTACTCAATGCAGGAACTCAAGAACTGGTAGGACTCGCACTTCTTTTTCACAGTGCCTCCCTCTGCCTCTCAGGCTGGAAAGTGAAATATGCCAGATGGAGACCTTAGAACCACAGTTTTCTTCTTCTCCTCCTGGTTTATGACTGCTTTGAGCTGTTTTCAAAGTTACCATTTGATCCTAAAAAAAGCAAGTTAGTTTTACCTGGGGTATTGTACGGTTTTGTTGTTCTGACAGGATAAACATCAGCATGCTGTAATTTGTTTTTCAGAGTCCACTGAAATCTGGAAATTCCTCCCATAGACTTTAATAAGGTTTACATTCAGGCCTCTAATGATAGCAAATTCTCTGTGTTTTGACATGTGCAGATTATGGCAGTGTTTAGCTGATTAACACATTTTTCCAGTGTTGAGGAGCACATAGCTACATTGCTGAATTTTCACCTGTTAGTAGTGCTTACATAATATGAAGCAATACAATCTAATGGGATCTGACCTGAAACCACAGCTTACTAATATTACATCACAAATTTAAAAAAGCAGGAAGTGCTTGGAAGGCAGTGAAGGGTTTCTGCTCTGTTAAAGCTCACTGAATATCCTTACTCAGTGCAGTTAATGCCTTAGGTGCATTAAATTACCCTGAGCACGGTATTTTTTATTTTTTTTTCAAATTCACTTTTCTATGAAGTTATTTAAAATGGCATCAAAGCCCTGTACTATAAAGGGATCAATTTAGATGACTTCAAAACCAGTAAAGTTTGATTTAGACTTTAATTGAAAGTTTAGTTCTTTTCCCTCCTCTCACTGATACCAAATTATTTCCTATTAAAAAGACTTTTTATGAATACATATAAAAAGTGAAGTAAGGGCTGAAGGATATATATATATATAGAGCCAGGATTTTTAAAGCATTTTTTTAGCATGAAAAATAAGGGACCAAGCAACAAGGCACAGCCAGCAATATCTATGATTATCTGTTAGGCTGGTCACACAATACATCCTGCTCATCCACAGTCCAAAGCCACGCTGCAAGGGCTGGCTGCTAAAGGCAAGCAGGTGGAGCACAAAGATTCTCATATTCACCATTCTCTTGGAGTGCTGCTGTCCATTGGCAGCGCTTTGGGAAGCACTGGTCTACCAGAATGGATCACATCATTTTTGCACTCTTCAAAGTGACTTCAGTCATTTTGTTTCCACGTTGAAAAAACTCTAGCTCTTGCCTAGTTTGCCTTCTGGAACTGGTATTCTCATGAGCCTGGATGGGAGTCAGGGTGCCTCCAAACTGCTTTCTGTAAATTTGGTGCAACAGAAGAAAAATATATTGCCAAAGCTGCCTATGCCTATGTTTATAACTTACCATCACTGTCAACTTAATTTTAAAGGCTTGCGGAGCTGATAGACTTCTGGAACTGTTTTGTGGTTCACTTTTCTTTCCTCATTTAACTATGTAAAATTGATTCTATTACATAAGTGTTAAAGAACATTTTTTTCCAAGGAAGAAAGATTTAATAGTTGCATTAATAGGTCACTGTGGCAGAATAATTTGATGTCAGTATAATGCAAGGAATAAGCACATCGAGGACAGAATCAGCATGCAAGCACATGTGCTAACCATGGATAAGAACAGGAAGAAGTTTAATGTGAAATAGAATAGAAAGAACAAATGGATTATTGCAAGATGATCAATAACACAGCAAGCTATGTTGTATAAAAAATAATCTAGATGGCTTACTTAGAGTAGATACCTAACTTTGAGATATCTACTGTTAGTTGTGATGAAACAGAAGGTAAGTAACTGTAGAAATCACAATTTTTAGGATATAAGCATTCATGAAGATTATTTTCTTGTTTCCTCATGAAGATAAAAAAAATGGCTGACTGGTCTTGTTATAGTGCTGCACAGGTTGACTATGATTTCATATGAGTTCCAGAAAAATAATTTGTTCTGTAGATCAGATTAGTATATAATAAACTGTAAGTGGAAGTATACTAAGGTAAAAATCAGATGAGTTCAAGGACTTCCTGTCATGTTGATACAGAAATAACGCTTCTGTAACTTTTTCTTACTGATTTTTTTTCTTGGTATAAAAACAGTGTATAATCTATTTTTCTCTACTAATTATCCAGTACTGATCACTTTTGAGGTAAGATTATGAGCACAATAGAGCTATAGTCTCATCTGTGCAGTGACTTTGCGTTAGGTTATATTGATATGTTTGCATTTATACTGGCCCTTGTACAAGGCAATGTGTGCTGAAGGTACCTGACAACAGTGCCCCGCAACACTTACCGTAGAATCATAGAATCATAGAATGGTTTGGGTTGGAAGCGACCTTAAAGATCATCTAGTTCCAACCCCCCTGCCATGGGCAGGGACACCTCCCACTAGACCAGGTTACACACAGCCCCATCCAACTTGGCCTTCAACGCTTCCAGGGATGGGGCATCCACAACTTCTCTGGGCAACCTGTGCCAGTGCTTCACCACCCTCACAGTAAAGAGTTTCTTCCTAATATTTAAAGTAAATCTACCCTCTTTCAGTTTTAAACCATTACCCCTCATCCTATCATTACACTCCCTGATAAAGTGTCCCTCCCCATCTTTCCTGTAAGCCCCCTTTAGGTACTGGAAGGCTGTGAAACTCCTTCCAGAGCTCAGTCCTACAGCATCTTAAGGGCTGTACTAGGTTTAGACTGGACTTCTACACCAACAACAGGCCCCAACAGGCTCCATAGTCAGAGGGAGCCTCCTGGGCACACCCGAAGGCTGGTGGCTGTCTAGATAGACTGTCTGCAAGCTGCCTGTAAGAAAGGTTGTAAAAGTGAGATGGGTACATTCACTTTGTGAGAATATTCTTGGACTCTGGTCTTGGATTCAGTAAGGTAAGCATATCACGGTTATGTCCAAAGACACAGAAAAGAAGAACTTAAAATGTTGCACTTCGCAACCAGGGAGAAGCCAGGATGCTGTATTTCACTTTCAAGCAAAAAAGCAAAATAGAAAGTGTTTAATTAAAATAAAAGCAAACCCAAAAATTTCTCATCAGTTATTTCCCCCTCTGTCTCTTTTTACTTAGCTTCTGTCTCGAAGCTTATTCTTAACTTGAGTGGAAAATTCTAAACAGAAATGAGAGCTTTGCCCTCAGAGGGTTGTTTGCAGCTCATTCAACCATGGCAATCTGTAAAATTCCAGCAGCAAGAGAGAAGGACCAATTAAAACAAAATACATGTGTTGTGATTTAGCACAGAGATATACAGGATCTATTGTTTTCCTGGTATAATTCCACGGTTCTGCTGCAGTCACATCTGTTGTAAATTCAACCCCCTATAGCTGTCTATTTATTACATGACACAGGCTCTTTTGAACACTGCAATAAAATATAACTCGAAGAGGATCTTCATCTGTGTCAGAGGAAGTTAAGGGGAACAACTCTCTTCAGTATTTCTGATATTTACTTTAGTGGGACACCACCCCTGTGTTCCTTTGAAGAGTAAAGAGCTGACAGAGAGATATAAAAAATCAAAAGCTTTTTTCTTTTTTTTTTTAAATTTGCATTATTCTTATATATTTTGTTCTCTTGGATAATTAAAGAGACCTTTCTATGATCAGTGACTACTTTTTTGTGCTTTTTCTCACGGCAGCCTGAGTACAATTAGAGTACTTTAGTCAGTCCTGCCGCTGTCTATATTGAAGCATATCACTTTCATTTTTAGGCATCTGTTGAATTAATTGAGACATTATTTACATTCCCAACTTTAGCTGCTTTTACTTGCATTGAAATTTCATACCTTATTGTAGGAGTCTAAGTCCTTGCAGGTGGTCACCTCACCTACCTGTAAGGCATAGAAAAATGACACCTGCTTTAAACTATAGTTTAAAGTCAACTATACTAACTTTATAACAAATCGACATTACTCCCAGGGGGAAATTTATTCTTGAGTGGCTCTAGAGAGTACCTAAATATCTGGAATTCTACATTTGACCATGTAAAGGAAGGAATTTAACCATGTTTTCCTAACTTCCAGCAAACACCTAATTGCTGATTCCTTTTTCCTTTCTTTGCTTTGCAATTGAAGGATCTTCCTGGTTCATGTTCAATATTTTCTGTGTTACTATATTTGCAGTATTCGCAGTGAATGAGCCATGTCTACCGATCTAATATAGCAAGAACAAAATCACAAATTCTTCTCAGTAGGGGTATGTCTGGGCTCAGGCGACAAGCAAACATTTAGAGCTGACTGTTCCTATCACTAGTGCTATGCTGATGCGGAGAGACATGTTCCTAATACCTTCTTTATGCCTAATGAACTGAAAAGACAGTAGGGATGTCAGATGCCTCTCAGTGACCTACAAGGAGATGAGAGAGCTTGTCTTTACTCTTTATTCAGAGCTATGACTAATACAAGGAGCTAAAGCTACATGCTATCTAACCTCTGAATGGGACACTATGTAGTGGTATTCCCCGCAGCCGCTTTTTTCATTAAAGAAAACAATGCTTGTTCTGTTAAAATGACAGTTTTTTAAAGGAGTAAGTATGTATCTGCCTGCCTTCCTCAGCTACTCATTGGCAAGTTTCAAGCAGGGATCTTCAGGAAGTGTAAGTTTTATAAGAACAGGTGCCTGTGAAAAGGAGCGAGTTTTTAGTGATCAGCTGCTTAATGGTAAATCTCTGCAGTGCCTACAAAAAACAGCCCAAGTTGGTAGTTTCTGCTTCCTGGAGCTTCTGTATCTTTCTGTGCAAGGCTACAGCTCTGTTTCCCACTGTGTGTCCCCATTGTCACTTTAGCTTACTGCCTCCTTTTTTTTCCAGGACCCTCAGCACACATACTGTATGTATGTAAATTTGTGTCTGGGTTTCCTTCTGGAGTAACTTACTAGCTTTCTATGAGATTAAATTGTTAAGTTCTTGCTGATGTGACAATCACAGTTTAGCACACTGCATGGCTTATTTATCCCACTGAAAGCTCAGCCTTTGACAATCGTTTGCCTATAGTCTCAGATTTATTTCTAACAAAGCTGCAATAAGTAAAAAATAGTTCTCTAAGGAAGACTTCCCATATAGTGATTTTCTGCATAGTTCAATTCATAAAATATTATTTATTACTTATTTTAATGAGAAAAAGATCGGTTGTAAAGCTGTTATTAGGACTAGATCATGTAGGCTTATACTTAGGCGCAAATCCACATTAATACAAATTGTCTAAAAGAAACAGAGGAATCCATTCAAGGAAGTGCACGTGATTTGTTCTGTAGCATTCAGTCTTAATTACTATATCCAAATGTAATCTTATTTATGAAGTTAAAAAAAAACCCAACATGATGATTTTCAGAGTCTGAAGACCTTGAAATTGCACAACAGTTTTGGGTCTCATATACATGGACAGCAGCACGACATTGTTTAGCTCTACTTGCAATATCTGCAATTACAAGTACAAAAACTCAGCTGTCAAACAAATTAAACTAAGCCTTGCTGCATAAAGCATGTTATTTAATCTCCACAATCTGTTTGCCACCCATTGCGATACAACTACATTAATGCATTAAATTAAGTGATTTTATTTTACGGCTTGCATGCAAATCAATACATCAAGTACGCGAATATTAACTAACCTAAACCCTAATTAAAGAGCAATGAGACACTGATGGCTGCTTTTTCTTGATATTTGAAAGGTTTTTTTTTATTTATTATCTGAGGTCAGACACTCTTTCGTAATCAACCAGAATATGCAGCTATTTGCATTATTAAAATGCTACACCTTGTACTAACAGCCTGGGCTAAGGATAAGTGTATCTGCAATAGGAACAGAAAGTCATGCAGTCTTTTAGTAAGCCTGTTAAAGATTATCTAAAAAATATTATTTCTTCCTATATTATGTTTTCTCAAACAGCATAGCACACACCTTATTTGTATTTGAACAGAATTAGAGCAATAAATCACTGGTCACTCATTACTGCCTGCAAATTTTGCATGAATGGAGATATAAAATCAGTTTTAAAAATTTCACCATACAAATTGTAAGTTATATATTTTTCTTGTTTCAAAGGGAAAGTTAATTGAGCTTGTCACTTCTTAAATATCCTACAGCTCCAAATGTGTTAGTTAAGGAATCTAAATATCTCAGGGGGTTTACTCCTCTTATCTCCAAGGTAGAAACTTTCTTTCCATCCTGTTTAAGCAAAAGTGCTTAAGTGTGTACTAAATTTTTTTAATAGCCTTTTGATTTGAGAGAAACAGATATGTTGATATTAAAGGCATATATATTTTGATAAATTGTTCATATACTTCCTACCACCCTAGAGATTTCTATCTCTTGAACTGATGTCTGAAAAGTGCCAGATGAAAATGGGCTTTAGCTCTGCAAAACTAGCAAAGCCAAATTAAGACAGCATGGCATGTGGGATCCCCTGTGCTGTAGACACATTCTTCATTGGGTTGCACAAACTTTAAGAGTTATGTTGAATGGGGCAGTTTTTCAGTCTTTAGGGGTTTCAGACTCTCAAGAGAAGAGAACGTAAGTTAGTTATACAGTTCACATTTAGAAACATTTTTCTGCATCCTTCAGAGGTTGAAACGTGAGGGAGAGTATAAATGAAACTGGGACTCTGATTTTTGTGAACCTGAGTACTGGCACAGTCCTGAAATGGTAATGCTTTGCTACTGTCATAGAAATCCCTTAATTTCTGGTTATTCCCCATATCCTAAACTTGAGACTGAAGTCAGTTATGTAGCAAAAAAGATTACTTCATTTCTAACCCCTCCTGGCAGTGTCACTTCCAGGAGGTTTTACCATAATTTTCTTACGCTTTTACAAACTCAGTGCCTCCTTCTTACAAATACAAGACTGCCAAAGGTCACAGTAACTTTTTGAGGGAATCGTTATGAAGTCAGTGAAATCATGTTAGGAGTCTTGTCCACTCTACTACTCCTGATCTCTATGCACTTCATCTCCATGTGCTTTTCCACATGCCAGGTTCCTTAAATATCTTTTACGGCACCTTGAGCTGAAGAAACTCTGCCGTTGGGTTGGATGAGTAAAATAGGAGCTTCATGACAGAATCAAAAGAGCACAGTCCTTCCATTTCCATGATTTTAAAAAGTAGATTAATATTTTCTTCCAGAAAAATCATCTGTTTAGTAGTGTGAAGGCTACAGAACATAAATCAATAGTTTTACTAGTATTCCTATTCTTTTTCAAGTTACAATAGCAAATAGTTATTTTTACACAAAAACACCTTCTAGTCTCTCTTGATTTACAGTGATAAACTGACATACTATACATCTTCCAGAGTAAACTGCAGTCTTTCCTCAGGTTATCATTTTCTTGTCTCCTGTGAGAACTGAAGTTTCCTTTAATCTACTTTTTTCACTGTTCAGTCACATTTCCCTTACACGTTAGTTCTAGCTCTGCCTATGCATGTATCCTAGGGCTGAGCTGAATACAAAGAGAATTTCTATTATAGTATACCTTTAATTAACAAAATACACATAACTGAAGTTCTGATGCCAGTCCCCTTCTGAATTTCATACCTGTTTTTGTTAAATGGTAACTCAAAACATGGTACAGTCTTGATGAAATCATGACGTCAATCACAAACATCTCAAATGGGATCAGAATTTCTCCCGTGCTGAACATGTAAAAGAGTATTATACTGATTTATTTTATCTGCCACAAACTAGATTATAGAAAAGTTGACATTTGTATTGAATACGTCTATCTTTTATTATCACTTTTGTCAAATCATATGTAAGGCAACCACATATTATCTGATCCTGTGATGAAAAACTAAATTATAATACATAGATGTAAAAGGGAGAGAGAAAGTTATCATAACTTGAATTTTTTTCTTGTACTGTAGTGCTAGATTCCTAAATTTTTTGATGCAATCTCTATTTATCTGACAGTGGAGACAGAGGAACAGACAGAAAGAATGAGGGGAAGGAGAAGAAAGGAGGGAGAGAGAAGACAGAAAGAACAAAAGGTGAGAGAAAGAGAGCGAAAGAGCAAAAGAGAGAAAGAGGAAGAGAAGAAGGAAGGAAGGAAGGAAGGAAGGAAGGAAAGAAAGAAAGAAAGAAAGAAAAAGTGAGTTAGTTTTGAGTAATGCTTGCAGTATTGCACAGGGGAAGCACTTGAAGACCAATGTTTTTGTAACAGTTTACCTCTGCAGCTCTGATGACATTTAGTTTTTTATATTGGGTTTGCAAGGCAAGGTTTTGGTAGCGGGGGGACAGGGGCGGACTATAAGGGTGGTTTCTGTGAGAAACTACTAGAAGCTTCCCCCATATCCAACAGAGCCAGTGCCAGCCAGCTCAAAGACAGACCCGCTGCTGGCCAAGGCTGAGCTTATGAGGGGTGGTGGTAACACCTCTGTGATAATGTATTTAAGAAGGGGGAAAAAAACCTGTGGAACAGCAGCTGAAAGAAGGAGTGAGAATATGTGGGAGAAACAACCTTGCAGACACCAGGGTCAGTGAAGAAGGAAGGGGAGGAGGTGCTCCAGACAGCAGAGTAAAGATTCCCGTGCAGCCTATGGTGAAGACCACGGTGAGGCAGGCTGTCCCCCTGCAGCCCATGGAGGTGAATGGTGAAGCAGATATCCACCTGCAGCCCGTGCAAGACCCCACACGGTTTTATGGTTAGGTTGTTTTTCTCATTACCCTACACTATGGGAAAGACATTGAGGTGCTGGAACGTGTCCAGAGAAAGTCAATGAAGCTGGTGAGGGGTCTGGAAAAGTCTTATGAGGAGTGGTTAAGGGACCTGGGGTTGTTTAGCCTGGAGAAAAGGAGGCTGAGGGGAGACCTTATCGCTCTTTGCACTACTTGAGAGGAGGTGGTAGAGAGGTTGGAGTTGGTCTCTTCTCCCAAATAACAGGTGATAGGACAAGAGGAAATGGCCTCAAGTTGTGCCAGGGGAGGTTTAGATTAGATATTAGGAGAAATTTTTGCACTGAAAGGGTTATTGAGCATTGGAACAGGCTGCCCAGGGAAGTGGTGAAATCGTCATCCCTGGAGGTATTTAAAAGACGGGTAGGTGTAGTGCTTAGCGGTATGGTTTAGCGATGGTTTTTGTCAGTGTTAGGTTGATGGGTGAGCAGGGGGATGAGGCTGCGTTTGCTGCTTCTCAGATGCCACAAGGACACTCTCTGCCTCTCCCAGGGGGGATGCAGGAAGGAGTCTGAACTAGTCTTCCCTGAAGGCCCCTTTTTCTCCTTGCATCAGAAATAGAGATGCAAAAGAGGGTTAGCCTTTAACAACTTCACTTTTGTTTTGGAACTGCGATTTTAAAACAAATCCAGCTCTCAGGTTTAAGGGTCACTTAGTAAGTTTGCCTTTCTGGCTCCCACATAGGTTTTCTTCAATGTTTCCATGGCTTATAGGAAGGGGAAAGTGGCTGTCATTTAAATATAAATTAGTTTTTGAGACAAAAGTGAAAACAAGAGAATGCTGTAAGCAATGCATGTGTGACAGTGTACATAGAACAATGACAAATTTTAATTGGCTGTCTATTACAGGACCTCCGATGTTTCACTTCACTTTCCATAATGTTAGATATGCCTGGAAACTTTTATCCCCTCTTTCACCCTGTAATATAAAATTGTCTGTCAGGGGCTGATAGTCACTATAAAATGTCCTAAGCCTCTGCTTAATGTTTCTAATAGCAAATAATTTCATTTGAAATAAAAGGAGTTGTCAAAGTATAATGAGCATTTCCCACATGCTTTGATTGCATTGCACCAGGAAGTCAGTATTCTATTTATTGTATTAATTAAAGAACATTTCCTTCTACCATGCTACTGTGTTTTAGTAAAATATGTCAGAAGACTTCTTTTTTGGGGGGGGGTGGGTGGGGGGAGGGTAAATCGTCATCTCAGAAAACAAATAATCTATGACACTTCCGTGATGATATCTGTTTGTTCCAAATTACTATGAAAACATGTCAAATTTATTTCATGAGATGGGACTTAAACAGTAGCTAATGTTTAATTATTAAGCTACTTTTTGGAATGGCCCATTCCTTATACCCTATATGTTATTTCTGAGCCATTCTGGAGTCTAAGGATTAATCTTTTGTCTACCAAATGTACGAAAAGAGAATATGACATAGCACAGGCTAGTAAAAATGAGCTGTCTTGCCTTACGCCTTGTTATTTTCTTTCTAAACTAATTCCAGTATGAAATGAGAAGCAAATGCTGACAGATGCAGAGACCGCCACAGTACCTTTTCTGTCTGTGGAGTGTTGCTTTGTTTCACTTAAGAAAGGAGAGCACTATGCAGTGGCAGCACTGCCGTTGTCTTTAGGGTCATCACATCGACTCTGTATTATCCAAGTGACTGTGAGTCCTAGCATGCTGCTGTCTACCTGTTTACCAGCACAGCACAGTCACCACCAACAGATAATACTAAACATATCAGAAGCCGTAAGATCAAGAAAGCAAACTAAAAAAATCTAGTTGTTAATTCAACCTTTTTTTTTTCCCCGTACAAAGAGTTGCAACATTGTTTCTCAGCAGGCTTTTTCATCTAGCATGAAACGTCATCAGTGCTAAAGACAGAACCAAAAATAATTGCCATCGGATTGTTCTGTAGTTGCATTTGAGATAAATTATTGAGCTGTATAGGACAGATGATACAGAGAAACTTGCCGAGGCACTGAATATTTAACCATGATTAAGAGATCTATGTAAGGTAAATTTGTCACTATCTGCTTTCCCCCATTCCTGCCATTTATCCCCATGTCCCCTTACCTCATGAACCATCAGAAAGTTGGATAAATGAAATGCAGACAACTATTATATAGCCACCAATAGCAGAAGAAATGAAAATAGATTGGTGCAGTAAAGCTATTAATGTATATCATAAGGTAGTATTGTATTTAATGTAACAGTATATAACATTACACAAAGAATTATATACAAAATTCTAGGAATTTATAGAATAGTAATAAGTATGATCTGAGGCAGTATGCATTGTTTCCCTAGAAAAGATAACTGGAAGGTTATAAATATATGCAATAAACTGTCATATGGTAAGGGTCTGTATTCATGTGGTGATTTTTACTACTTATTTATATTCAGGCTATCAAGATCAACAAAGCAAAAAATGTTAAATAACTAAAAAAAAACCAACCACAAGAAAATAAATAGAAGTTGCCTTGTTTTTTCTATCCAGTGAAATGAAATACAAACATGCCGTTTCAAAGAGTTGTGAGGTCTGTCTAATTTTGCAGGTTTTTTAATATCCATATAATAAAGAATACAAACAGTCTGACAAGTCTTTGTTCTGCTGAAAGGCAGTATATGGTCCTGGGTTTGATCCCTGAGGTCACTCACTGAGGAACTGAGCTCCTCCTGGGCATGGTCAGATTACACACTGCTGATATGAGTCCCACACCAGACAGATAAGAGACTTAGGATCTTTTCCGATCTAGGTGTCTTGGCCCACTCCAAATATCAGTAAAAATAAATGAATGCCACTAATAGGTGACTTTTCCACCTGAATTTAGGCACCTTGAAGTTATGAGTTTAAACTTTTAGTCTAGTCTTTTATTGTCAATAAGAAGAAATAGATGCCACTGAAAGTGAGTATCTCAGACTCACCAGGGGATGCCTTGCTAATAAATGCATTAATGCATTCTACTTAGGTCTCATATTATGGAGTTGAGAACAAACCAGAGAACAGCAATTCTAGAGTAAGATGAAATTATATGGCATCTGTTATATACAGGAGTTCAGATGAGATTGTCAGAGTAGCCTCTTCTGCCTTTAAAATACATGAACGTGTTAATTTTAATATTCTTTCATACAGCGTGTAGCTGTAGGACAGCATAAGTTAGTCTCATTCTTTGGTTCTTACCTTGCAGTGGTAAGGTACTTTCATTGCCCTGTCAGCTTCACATTATAAAGATGTTGTCAATTATAAATTGTATAGCTCTTCTTCCATTTCTATGTATCATGAGCTCTAGTCAGATTGGTCAGAAGCCTAAGATTCACTGACTCAAAAGTGCTAACTTGTAATGTACATTCTGGTAGTAGATTATAGTATCTGTCAGACCTGCTAAAGTAGTTTTTTTTTAAATTTTTTTTATATTCTTATCATTATTTTCAATTCTTTCATGCTGCTATTATGTTTGTTGAGGGTTTTATAAAACTGCTAGGTTTTGGGAGGAGCATAATTCCTAATCACAGAGAAAGTCCAAACTCATGGTATGGCCCAAAGAGCTCATTTTAAGTGTTCTTACTCCATTGGAAAGGTGCTTCCAAATTCTTACGCTCTCTTATCTTATGTTAATTCTCTGCATGTCCTCAGAGTATCTTTGTGTTTCCTCAGCAATGGAGCCTTAGATACTCAAAGCTGTCATCTTTAGTTGTTCCTGATTTGTCCTGCAATATGGTGAGATCCATGCGCTGTTCTCAGGTTGTGATTGCTGAACCCTACACACTGCCTATGAGTGGCAGCTGGCCTGAATAAAAAGACATTATTAGGCAGAACTCAGAGTCCTCTTTATAAAACCTTGCTCTATAAACTCTACCTTACAACTAATAAAACCAATCCCTTTATCAATCAGACAAAATGTTTAACAGAACTTGACAGGCCAAAAAGATTTCTGCTTCAAATCTTGCCTTTCTCCTGCAGTCACCCTTGTCCCTTTAACAAGGCTTTAACTGCCAGAAAACTGCCGTACAAGTTATATTCAATATTTCAAGTCAGGCAATGGGTGTGTGGAGTAGTATATAATTGAGTAGTGTGCTTGCTCTGCTTGCTTTACGTACAGCTGAGGCTGCCTTTCAGAGAAAAAAACTGATAGTCAAGCACCTCACTTTTGTGGCGCTCAACCTGAAATACTCGGGCAGGACCAGTGGGGACCATAAAGTGTTAATCATTGATGTCACAGGACCTGTTCTATTTGATATCAGGAAATTAAATACTGTACTCTCAAATGGCATTAAACACACCAAAAAATAAGCAGATATGTTGAACGAATCGTTTTCAGATTTTAGACTACCTTTTGAGAATCGCAGAGGAGTGGGATATGTAATATCAGCCTGACAATAAAAGTACACTTAAAAGTGCACTTAATTTTTCATAGGCTTTTTTCTTTTGAAAATTTAAAAAGTTTCGTATCTACTCCCAATCCTTACTAGTTTAATAATAAAGAAGCAAGAAGATGTAAATCCTTCATTCAAATCCAAGGGTTACACCAGGTTATGGAATATGTGTCACTCCATGTACTGATAGAGACAATATGACATAACTCATTTTGGCATTAAACACTACAATAAAAACCCTTCAGGATTTATCCTTGCAGGAATTGGGTATATTTGGGGATTTAATGTTTGGCCAAAAAGTGAGGGACTTGCCCTAGTAGACCTGAATAGCTGGTAGGTAGCTATAAAATCTTAATTAGCAAAATAAAAGGAGACATTTCCTGCAGCACAGGAAACACTCACAAGACAGACGATGATAATTAAAATAGACTGGACATCAGAACTTAGGTCATAATTCTTAGTCCAACATGCATGCTACAAAGGCCATAGACCCAGTTGCTGTGTTTACAGCATCAGCTAGGCATGGATTTACTGGGAGAAGTTAAGTGGGATAGTGGTGGGAGATATATACATTCTGGAAAACCAACATTGAAAACATTTTCCTCAGAAGATCCTGAAAACAGAAAAACTGAAGCAGAGAAGTAAGTTAAAAAGTTTAGAAGAGAAAAGATATGGAAGGGGAAGCATTGTTTGGATACTTGTAAGGAAACAAAGGCAGTGATGAAGAAGAATCAGTCATAGTTTTGTGAAGAATATTTTTTATGCCTTTCTGATTTGAATCTAATGAGTCACTAAAAAATTTCTACAGGGTGACACATGTGAAAAATTGTTATAAAGATGGCTAACTTTTCTTTCAAGAGGAGAAACAATATTTATAAAGCAGGTAAATATTTTTAAAGCTAAATGAATAAGGTTATAGGTTATATATGTCCTGGTTACATATGTCCTACAAAAAGATGGTGATGTAGGAAACAAATGTATAGGTCAAATATAAGACAGACAAGGCAACAATCAGGTGAATAAAAATAATAGGTGGAAGATACAAATACTCTGTACCTAAAGATTCAGTCCTTTTGAGATGCACAGACTTGTCTACAAAACAGTCCAAGATGTCCAAAGTCTATGCTCCATACTGAAAACCTCCCAGTTAATATGTATGCCTTTTTTTTTTTTTGTACATCTCAGTCTGCCTTTTGGAAGAAACAAGTGATTTTAAGTGTTTCAGTTCATTTCATGCACTCAATGTAAAATGTTTAGCAGTTCCATGAGGTATACTTTGAAAAAAGATAGCACAACTAAGAGCAAAAGTGAACAAATGGGAAGTTGTATGAGGTACTGAAAGAGGACCTAGGAAGAAAATGAAAACGAAATTTCAGTTTGAGGGAAAATACTCAGGATTATTGTGTTGGAGTAACAGCACCAGTGCTGAATAAATGGGATAGCATCAGCACCTCTGTGTTGCACAGCCCAGAGGGGGGAAAGTTTATGTGTTTCTGTGTGAGAAAGATACCAGATAAGGGAAGCCTATGTATAAAAGTCCAGATGATTACAACTGCAGCAAAATGTTTGACGGTATAGACAGAAAACAAAGAACAACTATTATTGCCAGGCTATTATGGACCAGAACACAATATCTAGCTACAGCAAATTCAAAGAGATTAAAGCAGTTGAAGATTTTCACAAGTTACAGGACTATCTGACAAAGAAATCAATGTTGTCAATGGTGAAAACAGGAAGCCTTTGGTAGCATTTGGCAAACGTTTTTGTAAAAGCCTGCTAATTCATGGTTCATGTTTCTCTTTAGGTCATCCTCCATCCATAAGAGGATGAGGAACTAAAAAAGAGTTTCTTTAGATCTGCCTGTCTTAATGTTCTCCTTCTTTCCTTTCTTTCTTATATTTTTTGGGAATAAGAAGTTCTTTAAAATGCTTTGCAGCTTTCAATCAATGCCTTCTTCATTCCTGTCTTGCCTTTAGGAGTGTCTTTAATCTCACCAGTCTCAAATGCATATTGAAAACATTTTATATGCAATCTTGATGCTCTGATAGATCGTGTTGCTCTGAACAGTTGCTGACATTTAGATAGCTCTGTTGCATCCACTGCCAGTTAAATTTGAATTTTTGCTGGCTCAATGACACCAATCTTAATTATATTTTTATGAAGTTCATCTGTATATTGTTAGCCTAATGTGTACCTTCCAGTTTATGAAAAAAATTAAGTTGATCAGACAAATGGCATCTTGTCTGGGATGCTAAGAGACAGTGGCCTTTGGCAGAATAGGTGACATTATGGAGGAGGGGGTGACGTCCTCCATTGGAGTTGATTTGAATTCTATTATCCCTTTTAAAATTAGGAATACTTTCCTCTCCCTCCACCCTCCCCAAAAAAATAAATCTGTAATTAGTAATAAAGGCAGGAGTTAAACGGGAAATCAAGGCTCCTTGTTCTTTCCCTGTCTATGGAAGGGGAAAAAAAAAGAACATTTGATTTTAGAAACCACGTGATGTGCATAGTAATACAGCTTGGGTTCTTTGTGTCTACATGGCAACCTTAAATTACATCTCGATTCCTTTCCTTTTTCATCTTCATCTCTCCCTTTTTTGGCTTGACTACTAATGAATACCTTAGAATAAATGTGGCAAACAAAAAGGCTTTCTTGCAACAAGCTTGACCTGTGCACAGTTTCACTTTCTAGAAGTAAAAATTCTCTCTCCATGCTTCTGACCCCTTAATCATTTGTAAATATTCTCAGGATAACTACTTACCTTGGGGTAAAGTCTAAAGTTATAGTGGCAAATTTTTGACAATAGTAACTTCAGAACTCCCCTCCTAGATTTAACTTAAACTTTTTGCTTTCTACTCTATCATTAACACTCTTTCTGTAAAAGATAAACCATATGCTGATATGTATTTTCCTTCATGTTGAGGTTTTCTTGCTTCCCCTCCTATTATCAGCATTTATTCAAAATCAGTATTAAAAAGACCTGCTTATACAAAATAATTAGATATAACAAAAAATAAAAGAAAGACAGAAATAAATCTTGCTTCTCTGACTCAATGTCTGATGATTTACACACATTGAGAATCTGACTCATATGTTTAAAAGGAAAGTCCACCGTGGATTAGAAAGAGAGAGTAAACTTCTCCACTGAAAAGATTTTTATGGTAGCCTTTGTCTCACAATGATGTTTCACTTGGAAGACTTTGATAACCAGCACTTTCTTCCAAACCTATTCTAACCCTTTCTTCAAGCTTACATGGTATTTTAGAAGTTTTGCATGGATTCCGCCTCTGAAAAGGGCAAGGGAGGAAATAGACTATGCAATTGGAGGCCGACCTGTCATTACTGACCTTTTCAGGGAAAGATAGAAGGAAACACTCTATAATGACAGAGCTGTTTCTTTCCCTAAAATACCACATGCCTGGAATCCAGCATCCAGACTGGCTAGGACTGTGGTGTGTATGCTCTGGTTAGATGGATCCGATGATAATGCTGTGGATCCATACTTCTGCTATCAGCTTTCTTGGAAATTCTAACTGAAAACATAAATAATAATCAATCAGTTAAATACAAAGTTAGTACCTCATGGGTTCTTGTTGGTTTTGGTTTTCTGTTTTTTTCATCCCTTCTCATTGCTTATGACGTTGCATTCACACAGTATAGGATTCGCATCCTGACACAGTTGCCTGTTACAGTACGTGTTTGTATTTCAGCCTTTTTCCCACTGACTTCAGGATGACAGCTAGGAAAAAAAAAATAAAAATTGAAAAACAGACAAACAAGCAAGCAAAACCTCTCATTCCTGCACTTTTAAGTGATTTGGTCTGTTACTGTGTAAACACACTGTGAATCCTACCAAAGATTGACAGCAGCCCTTTTTAATTTGTTTATCCATTTTCACATCTGATAAAAACAGTGGATACTTTTGCAGTAATGAGTGCCATACTAAGAACACATACCAAGGATATTGAACTGTTTTAGAAAGTAATTGCTATTCCAACGCATTACAACTACATGAGATTGAAAGAGGCTGAAAGAAGTAGGAGGCAGAAGTAATGAAGAAATTTGAAAGAAATTTCGAAGAAATACATTTGTTCTCATTCACAGGATTGGTTGGTTAAGGGCATGATGAAGTAGAAGGAAGCATGGGACCGAATGAAAGTGATGATACGTGAGATTAGCAGTAAAGAAGAGCAATGAGCAAATAGCTGTGTGTGCTCATGTGGTCTGTCCCATGCGTGGAGGGTGTTGCTATACTGTAACCACTGTGACTATATACAGCCATGCATATATCATACAGGTGTACCTAAAGTAGTTTTGAAAGACCTAGGTCAGGCAATGCTTATATGTGGTAATATTGGCATATGTATGCAAGAAAAGAGTTATGGGGAGTTTGGAAAAATCAGAAGAAAAATAGCTACTTTGAGTAAAATCATAAATGTGATCTGCAGAAGTGATAAGAGTATATTCCGAGGTCTTCAACTCCAATAGAGTGAAGACAGCAGAAACATAATGTGCATATGTTAATATCAGATAAAATGAGGTGATAGTTTCTGTTCTGAAATTTGTATTTTGGGAGTTAGTCACTAAGCTAAAGTTAAGATTCCTAAATTTACTTCTGGTTAAAATATAGCATTCTGTCTGCCACTCTTCTTATGATTGATTTAAGGCATGTGAATTAGAATAAAACTTATATTAATCAAAAACATATACAGATACTTGATGTAAAGTATACACTGAAGTGAACTCAAGTGCCACAGCTCTACTGTGCTTCTGTGCCTGTCTATGCCTGCGTGAATCTTGCGGTTTCTGCAAGCAGTCATCTCCAAACTCCCAGAGCCACTTCATGCTATATTCACCTCCATGCATCGCTTAAAGAAACACACTAGACAAAACAGTGATGGTGTCTATCAGGCTTGCATGGGCAATGCTGTATGTTCTGTCTGCTCACAGCAAATCACGGTTATATAAAGGCAATGTTCCTGTAGCAGTGCTGATCTTTTTGAGCCTGATGAACATCACTCAAAGATTGTTTTGGCACGAGGCACTGTATAATTTGAAATCGTTGCTAAACAAAAAGTTTCATTTTAATATCAGTTTCTTTCTGAATTCTGGAAAAACAAAACTAAGGGAAAAAAGGACGGAGTGTTTATTCACAGGGATTTCATCTTCTTCAAGAAGTCATTACAAGACCTGAGAAGAACAAAAATTCTTAGCTAGAATACTGAGACTTTACATTTCTAGTAAAATCACACCAAGTAAATAAGCTTAAACCTGAGCAATTAACAGAATTGTGGGCAGTGAAAGGGATGGTGCTGTGAGAGACAATGTAAAATTATCCCTATTTTGTAAAAATAAATAAGAATAAATTGGCTGAGAAGAGTAGTGTTACTGGGAGTCGTTTCCATGCCTGTAACAGCAGGAGTAGCTGAAGGCAGAAGCTGTGCAGAACAAGGTCTGCTGCTGAAGACTGGTGTGTGTCAGACCACTTAGAAAAATATGCAGGTTGGGGCCTTCTGTGATCACATTTGCACTTACAACTGCCTAACGCCTGTGCTGTGTGAAATCCGTGGCAGAATCAAGGCGAAAATGGCAGCTCTGCTGACATGTCTGATCTAGTTTTAATGTACATGGTCTAGACACTACTGGAAGTTCAACAGGTGCTACTAGTCATTCAGTATTGCCAATTCTTAATTATTTAATGCAACACATAGACTATTTAGATATCTCAAAATATAAATGAGTTTGGAGAAAAGATTTCTTCCATGAAAATATTGAAAACAACATATGCATAAACCCCAAGAATGCAGAAATCATAAAGTAAATCAAATGCAAAAGATAACATTTTATAAAATCTTATGAGTTCTTAAGACAGTTATAAGCTTGCTTATAACTTTGAATGCCTGGAACTTTTGATATGGTATTGAAGCACTAGATGAAATATTGCTTTGAAACAATTCTCTGATGAAAACCCAAGTCAAGAACTATTTGATGAGGGGCCATCCAGAGTCCCCTGGTTTAGACACAATTGACTCCAACAGGCACTAGTGGAATCAATACAGCAATTGGGTTTTTGCTTTTATGAAAAGCTTCGATTACATTCTTTTATCACTTGGATTTATTTTGGAGACAGTACTTTATTCTTGTCAAATTCAGATATGTTATACCAAAAAGTCTGTTTACTACATGAAAATCCCCTGTGCCAGTCACTGTGCAGCTACTTTGATGTGGTTTAAACGTTGTTTTGATATTTGAAAAACAAACTCATTTACCATACATTGTTCTCCTGAAAAGAGATATGATGCACTTATGACTTCGTAAATTGAAAGGGACACTGTCTATCTCAGTCACAGCAGTAAATGTCAGATGTTGCTATTGAAAAAAGGCTGCTCCTTATGGATCTTGTAAGATGATGAAGAAATAAAGATGGCTACAGGCAATCTGCAAGGCGATTGTTTTAAAGCCATTTTAGTCCAAGTTTTTAATTAAATTAGTACTCTAAGCAGCCTTCTCCACTTTCCCTTGACTTCTGCTATTGGGATCTTTAGATTAAACAGCTTTAAGATGTCATATGTTGACTTTTCCCATACATTTTTTAAATGTATCAACTAGGAGAGACCTGGGAGGCGTTCACCTATTAATTTATTCCTTTGTTTGCAATGTTCAGTAACAGGAACAAATTCAGAGTTTACTGCTACATCTGTGTATGCAGATCATTTACTCAAGAAGGGCAAAGCTTGGCAAGGTGTATCTATTCTTCAAGGCATAAGGTTTGACTGCAGATTTTGTTCTATGTAGGAAGGTGCTTAATTAGTGGTAAGAGTGGTAGGGTGTTGGGTGGGGGAACAGGCTTTCTTTGTGATGTTTTACTCAGCCCATTGCTAAGCTGGAGCAATACCATGCAAGCTGAAGTGGGTTGTGTGGAGTACGCATCCAGTCATTTTAAAACATGGACAAAATTAATTTTTGAATGTGTACAGAAGATGTGCTTGTAATATTATTCACATATGAAGTCCAGTCCTGATCAACCTGGAGAACATATGGTTCCTCATGGACCCCTTGGCGTAGCACTGGCTAGCACATATAGATTTAAGGCACAGGAGTCATCTTTGACTTTGTGTATATAAAGTGTAACACATCAAAATCTTAGTCTGTGAATAGTACTAGAAGGTTGCCATTTCTGCTAGCACTATTATTAGCACTACTGCTAGTGTTACTGTTAATACGCACAAAATCATCTAGAAAATTAATGGTGAAGTAAACTGTTATGGCATAATACTGAAGGAGGAAGTAAACATGAAGTCTATCCTTTGCCTCCATTCACAGTGATCGAGTAGTCTAAGGAACAATTTCTAAGTTAGCTTTTCCTGATTTCAATATACACCTGGAAACAAATTTTTTCCTCTAATATATGTACTGGAAGGATAAATAATGCCATCAAGTCTCTGAGATATATATTATCTTTTTTAACATTGAGTTATCCTTGTTTAGCTTGACTAATCGGCTTCCAACCTGATACATTTTGGAATGTCTACCATTGTTGCTTAAGAAAAAAGGGAAACTTTTTTTTAAAACTCAAACTAATTTTATAATATTATTTTAATTTGATTTAATTAATTGTTTCAATACTCAAACTAGTTAAATAACTGTTTCTTTTAACTGTTCGTCCATATCGGATTGTTATAGTTTCTCAAACAGTTTCCTTCTACTGTGCTCAGTGTTGAGGTTATGGTATGAGATATAAAATACTGTGGACTGATCCTATCAAAACAAATTTGTGACTTTTCTCCATTTTAGAATTTTAGTGAGGACTAAACATAATTCACAGAAAGCAAATTTCCTTTTACCCTACTGGGTTCCTTAAAACAGTGAACAACATTTTTGAGTTAGGGGGGTTTTCTTTCCATACTGACAATTAGTTTGCTGCTGATAGTTAGAAGTTTACCTCAGAATTCCAGAAGAATGGTAACCTGTATAATCATATATGTTGGGAAAGAAAGGGAGGAAATCTAGTGTTTATTTCTTGCAGGCATCTGGAGAGTAAGGTATTTGAGGATCTTTTTCCTTCTTTCTGTGGCATTTCTGATGCATCCTTTCTTTTCACTCTTTATTTGTGTTTTGCCTTCCTAGATTGTAAACTGTGGAGAAAAGTGGGCTTATGATTTTACACAGTGCTTACAATCATGAAGATGCTGTATCAGGATAAGTAGCAAATAATAGCATCTGTTGTCAGCATTCAACTAGATGACTGTTTTAAGATATAAACTTGTCAAGAAAAACAGAATCACTACTGAAGGTGACATCTCTTTTACTCGTTTAGAAATAATACCCGTAGTATCAATACACACACTTTTTTTCAGGTTTTCTCTCTGATTTATAGCCTTCATTTATGTCACATACCTAATCAGAATGTCTGATATTTCTGTGACATGGTTTTATAATGGCAGTTTAGATTCACTTATGCAGTGCAAATTCTTTAAATCTAGTTATATTTGCATTTTACTAAAAATGGTAAGATATGTGAATGAGAGTAACGTGAGCAAATATTCATATCTTTTTCATTTATGATTAAAATGTATGGAAAAAACATCTTTGATAACATGACTGGAAAATTGTTTTTTCATTCAAATTGTCTAAAACACAAAAAGATGAAGTTAGATGGGTCTCTTTCCTTACTGTTTCTGTAGATGAGTATTTATAAAGGATTAGAATGATTAAAAAGCTGATATTTCAGTATATGCTTAATTATCTAGTATGAAGAGAAGCATGTTGTTGACAAGACATTTTAGGAATATATTTATTCTGATTGATTAATGCCAGTAACACAAATCATAGAATAATAGAACCATAGAATGGTTTGGGTTGGAAGGGACCTTAAAGATTGTGTAATTCCAACCACCCTGCTGTGGGCAGGGACATCTTCCACTAGACCAGGTTACTCACAGTCCCATCCAACACTTCCAGGGATGGGGCCTCCACAACTCCTCTGGGCAACCTGTTCTAGTGTCTCACCATCCTCACAGCAAAGAATTTTTTCCTCACATGTAATCTAAATCTCCCCTCTTTCAGTTTAAAACTGTTACCCCTCGTCTTATAGCTACGCTTCCTGATAAAGAGTCCCTCCCTATCTTTCCTGTAGGCCCTCTTTAAGTACTGGAAGGCTGCTGTGTCAGCCACCTTTCTACAGAAAAGCTTTTAAACACTAAACTGTTCTTTTGTATTTATCCCAAGTAAAATGTGAAACTTTTACAAGTAGTGAACTGGAGCTTCAGATAAAGACTTTTAAAAAGCATTATAAATAAAATCAGAGTAAAAATAAGTAAAAAAAAATTTTTTCCATTTAATCCTAGATGATTACTGGCTAGCTGTGACCTTGGGAAAGACTGAACTTCCTTGTATCAGCTCCCTCACTAAGATTAATTTGTGAGTAAATAGGGCACAAATGTCTGCTTTTAATATTCTGTGTGATAAATTTGACAAGTCCCCCCGACCCTTTTTTACTATTAACTATTTCTGAAACGTGTAATTTTTTTACACCAAAGTCCTTTTTTCTTCTCAGACTATCAAATCCCTGTGCCTAAATTTTAAGACTGGGAATACAGCCAGATTTCTGGCAGATCATTCCAATGTAGTTCAATATGAAATTGCCATAGCAAATAATACGGCCTCAAGTCTTTAGTTCTCCTAATTGGGCCATATGAGATGGTAATGCCTTTCTTGTCAGGGCTTATTATTTTAAAATGTGAATATAAGGGGAAAGTCATCAGGATTCATTTTGATTTTATTTAATTTGTCTTGAGTGTTGTCAGAGAGCACTGAATAATTCAGTTTTAGGTCCTCAGGGAACAGACCTTATCATCTACATAAGCAAAAAGTGATTTTTCAGATACTTATGATATTAAGCATGAAAAACTAAGGGAAAGAAATGTGAATATTAAGGTGTATGGAATTTATAAAGGATCTCTCATTTATATAGCAAGTGTAATGAATATTACCTTACATGTCTAGGTAGTCACAACTAACCTTTGATTTCTTGTGTGAAATATAAGAACAGCTTTTAAGAATCCCCCCTCTACTTTTATCTATAGAATATTTGGATGTATTTTTCCTAAATGAATTAATAAGAATCTATATTCCACTAATGAATACTATGTGAATCTGTAATCATTGCCCTCTTAACCCTTTTAGATAACAATACAAATGACCTCATACAGCAATTTGTTCATTAGACCTCACATCTAATGGACGAGTGGATTTCCTTGGGGGCTGGTATTTGGACTGGTTCTATTTAACATAGTTTTGGTGACATGGACAGTGGGATTGAGTGCACCCTCAGCAAGTTTACTGATGACACTAAGCTGTGTGGTGCAGTTGACACGCTGGAGGGAAGGGATGCCATCCAGAGGGACCTGGACAGGCTTGAGAGGTGGGCCCATGTGAACATCATGAAGTTCAACAAGGCCAAGTTCAAGGTCCTGCACATGGGATGGGTCAATCCCAAGCACACATATAGACTGAGTGGAGAATGGACTGAGACCAGCCCTGAGGAGAAGGATTTGGGAGTGTTGGTTGATGAGAAGCACAACGTGAGCCCACAATATATGCTTGCAGCCCAGAAAGCCAACCGCATCCTGGGCTGCATCAAAAGAAGTGTGGCCAACAGGTCGAGGGAAGTGAGTCTCCCCCTCTGCTCTGCTCTCATGAGACCCCATCTGGAGTACTGCATCCAGGTCTGAAGCCCCCAGCCTAAGAAGGACATGAACTTGTTGGAGCGAGTCCAGAGGAGGGCCATGAAAATGATCAGAGGGCTGGAGGACCTCTCCTATGAAGACAGGCTGAGAGAGTTGGGGTTGTTCAGCCTGTAGAAGAGAAGGCTCCAGGGAGACCTTATTGTGGCCTTCCAGTACTTAAAGGGGGCCTACAGGAAAGTTGGTGATGGACTCTTTATCAGGGACCGTAGCAACAGGATGAGGGGTAACAGTTTTAAACTGAAAGAGGGGAGACGTAGATTAGATATTAGGAAGAAATTCTTTACTGTGAGGATGATGAGATCCTGGCACAGGCTGTCCAGAGAAGTTGTGGATGCCCCATCCCTGGAAGTGTTGAAGGCCAAGTTGGATGGGGCTGTGTGTAACCTGGTCTAGTGGGAGGTGTCCCTGGCCATGGCAGGGGGGTTGGAACTAGATGATCTGTAAAGGTCCCTTCCAACCCGAACCATTCTATGATACCGTGATTCTATGAATTTAATGAATACAGAGCTACTCTACTGTCTCCTTTCTGTAATCTTGTTTTGGCCAAAAGTTAGAGTAGGCACGTGTATTTATTCTGTAAACACTGATTTTTGTTGTGCCTTACATATTCTGGCCAATGTTGGCAACATAATTGGCACAGGGGAACAGTCTGATCAGAACTGCTTTAGGGATGTAGATACCTCATAGTGTTCTTGATGTACGTCTTACCCACATGCTGTTGTTCATCAGGTTTGCAACATACTCATCAGACTCTGCTAATGAATACTAAACAGATAGAGATTACTTCTTGAAAGCATTTTGCACCTTGGTAAGCACTAACTTGTTCTTCTCAATAATTATACTATTGTCCTAAAATCTCACAGTAAAATAAATAAATAAATCTCACAATAAAACATTTTATTTTGAAATCTGTTGAAAATCAGATGATGTCTGAAAATGTCAGCTTGTATGAAACAATAGCAACGAAGGATTTCTAGCCTTTGTTGTTACAAAGAAAAAAGTTCTTTCAATTTATTGGTTTCCTATAAAAATGTATTTAATATGTCATGGAATCACGGAATTTCAG